>CATIWO010881157.1:0-30470 GCA_949673435.1 Macaranga tanarius | reverse complement strand
AAGAATTCAATAGTCAACAGAGGAAGAAGCTCATCTATGATTCTAAGTACTATATGTAGGATGAGCCATATCTCTAAAAGTTATGCAGTAATGGAATGATAAGAAGATGTGTAGAAGAAGAAGAGATTGGTTCAATTGTGCAACATTGCCATAGGATGATCAATGGTGGTCATTTTGGTCCACAGAGAACTGCTGTAAAGGTTCTTGAATTTGGCCTATAACCTTTCATGTATGTACTCAGTTGTAATGCATGTCAAAGGAGTGGCTACATTTCTAAAAAGGATGAAATACTCCAATCGGGAATTCTTGAGGTAGAAATATTTGATGTGTGGGGCATAGATTTCATGGGGCCATTTTCTGTTTTAGATGGAAACAAGTACATACTTATTTGTGTGGACTATATATCCAAGAGGGTGGAAGATCAAGCATGCACAGTGAATGATGCAAGAGTAGTTTACAAATTTTTATAAAGACTCTTTGCTAGGTTTGGGATGCCTCAAGCTATCATAAGTGATGAAGGAACATACTTCTGTAATAGAAATATAGAGGCATTGCTAGCTCGCTATGGGGTAAAACACAAGATAGCTACTCCATACCATCCCTAAATAAGTGGACAAGTAGAAGTAAGCAACAGAGAATTGAAGAAGATTCTTAAAAGAACAGTGAGCAAGTCGAGAAAGGAATGGGCAAGGAAGTTGGATGATGCTTTATGAGCATACTAAACAACTTATAAGACACCTATTGGAATATCTCCATATAGGTTAGTCTATGGAAAAGCTTGTCACCTTCCTATAGAGATCGAGCATAAGGCTTACTGGGCAATAAAGGCTTTGAATTATGATTGTAAGAAAGTAGCTGAAAAGAGACTTCTGCAGTTAAGTGAATTGGAGGAATTAAGAGAAATGACATATGAAAACTTTAGGATTTATAAGGAACATACAAATAAGTGGCATGATGTTAAGGTAAAGATTAAGAGTTTTCAAGAAGGAGACCAAGTATTGTTATTCAACTCCAGACTCAGATTGTTTCCAGGGAAGCTCAAGAGTAGATGGTCGGGACCATTTGTAGTAAGCCATGTCTACCCCTATGTAGCTATGGAAGTTTGCAACACTAGAGGAGAAAAGTTCAAAGTCAATGGGCAAAGACTGAAAATCTATAATAGAGGCATATGGGAGAATTCTCACCAATTGGCCTTTTTGGCCGATTCAACACTCTGAAGATTATGATGGTCTAAGCTCATAGACCTAAAAGAGCGCTTCTTGGGAGCTCAACTAAGTTTTATTTTTCATTTTTCTTGTTAATTCTTTTTTTTTAGTTTTACAATTTCTAATCACAAGTTCTTTAACTTTTTTCTTTAGAAAAGAAGCATGGAAGGATGTTCAGGGATTACAAGAGAAGGAAAGCTAAAGGAAGAGAGGTAAGTATTTTTGATGTGGGAATAAAATTATGATTGTTACATATGAATTTGGGTGATTTTTAATGTGTTTTGTGTGAATTTCCATGTGGCGCACCTTGTTGCACACTCATGTGCTTTGGTCTAGCAAAAAGAAGTAAGAAAATGCACAGAAAGCAGGCATGGCCGTGCCATATTTGAGAATGGCTGTGCCTACTTGAAAATGGGACAGTCAAGAAAAGCTAGAAGTAGGCACAACAGTGCCAAAATCGAGCACGGTCGTGCCACATGTAGGTTCAACACACATTGCACTTTTTCTTCAAATTTCAAATGAGTCAAACCCCAATTCATAAACCCCCATATTTTTCCACTACCCACAAGTTCCAAAACCTTTCTCATCTTCCTAGACTTAGGGTTTATCAACTTTGAATGCTTTTTCAAATTCCCAAATTCTTTTTTAAATTCCCAAACTCTTTTGCACTTCCCCAAGCTCTTTAATCAATTCCAACACCTTTTCCTCTTCCCAATTTATAATTTACTTTTTTCAATTTCATACCCCCTTCTATATAAACCACCCTTCCATTCTTTTCTCTACACACTTTCAACTCATCCTTTCATCTCCCTCTCACATCTCTCAACCATGACATCTTCTACTTTACCCTCTCTCAACACTTTCTATACTTTCTTCTTCACTTTCCTCTCAAATCTGAAATTATGAACAACACCATGGAAAAGGAACCTAGAAGAAAGACGATTGCTCAAAAAAGACTAAGGAGACATGGGGGAAGCTCAAGTAATCCAAGCCAACAAGAGGAACAAATGGTAAGACCTTTTCCCCTACTATTAGATTCGGGCATGAGGGGTAAAGGAACAAGTTTGATTAATTGATGGCTACAAAGTTTGTACCCATAAAATATTTGAGTGCGTCTGCCCTTCAAAGAGTGGGTTTATTAGATGAGGTAAACATGTATGTCTCTAGGTTGGGTTGGAAAGCTTTTATGATGATAAAACACCCTACATATGTTATGCCTACATGTGAATTTCTGTCATCCTTCCAATTTAATGAAAATGATGGCATATTGAACTTTAGACTAGGCAACCAAGATCACACCATTGGTCTCTTTGAACTCAATGATATATTTCATTTCCCAAAAGACCAAGATGCAAATGTTGATTATGATAAAGATGTATTTTGGAGGGAAATTACCGGTTAAAGACATGTCTTCTATCAACCTCGGTTAGCCAAGGAGTCTAAAATTCGTTCTCATGCTTTGAGATACCTCTATCGAGTCATGTCACATTCATTATTTTCTAAGAAGGAGAGGGATTCCATAGTCACTACTATAGAGCTAAACGTCTTATATTACGTGGTAAACAATATCAAATTGGATGTATGTCATGTGATTGCCTCTAAATTCAAAGATGTAGCAACCAAACGAGCGGGGGCAATCAAGATAGGTGGCTTGGTTCTTAGTATTGCAAATGATGTTGGTTTTGATATTGATAATATGCCTTTCGACAAGCTTCTAGGTCCTTCCTTAATTGATCTTCAAATGATGGAGGCTATGGGTATGGTTGAGATAGGACACATGGGGGTGCCCATACTGATTGGTGCTCAACAACAAGCAAGACAAGAGAAAGAAGAAGAAGAAAGTGAATTACAACAAGTGATGGGTTGCCTTGATACTTTAGAGCTTCAAGTGGGTGTCATTGACTCTAATATGGGAGAGCTCACTTCCATGGCACATGAGATTCGACACAATGTCACCATGCTAAATCAAAATCTCATGGACTACTTTCAAAGTCAAAATTTCTTTCCACCTTCATTCCCTCCACATGATCAAGGACCACATCAATGAAGATTCAAGAAGTTGTGATTGGACATTTATGTTTTGTGTTCGTTTTCTTTGTATTGTGTTTTGTGTTTGCCTTAGTATTGTATTTGTTTTAGTATTAAGTTTGCTTTATGTTTTGTGTTTGCTTTTATATACTTTATTTTGTTTACAGTATTTGTACTTTACATTTGCTTTGTTTAATGTCATGTGAAGTGATTTGGTTGTGTTAATTCCTTTCTCTTTTATTTAAATTGTGCAACACATAGGTAATGCAGTTGGTTTAAAGCTTTATAAGATAGAAATTCTTGAATGTGCCAGGTTGTGAATTCATGCACGACCATGCTTGAAAGTGGCATGGCTGTGCATGTTACAAAGTGTCCTAGGAAGACAAATTCAGAAGCAGGCACGGCCGTGCCACTTTCGAGCACGGCTGTGCCACTTTCGAGCACGGCTGTGCCACTTGGTCCAATCCCAATGAGTATAAAGCAGGCACGACCATGCCAAAATTGTGCATGGCCATGCCACATGATGGTCACACATGTCCAAATTTTTTCCTAGTTTTATGCATTGAGGGCACTGCATAGTTTAAGTGTGGGGGAGGAAAAATAAAAATTTTCAAGTTAAATTTTGTTTATTTTAATGTCTTTAGGATTTTTAATTCAAGTAGGATAGTAGTTGTTATCTTTTAATAAAATACATCTTTTTAATAAATGATTAAGAGATAGTTATTTAGTCCTTGTAAATTTAGGTTGTTTAGTCCTTGTGAACTTAAAATTTTATTCTTTTATTTATAGGTATAAGACTATTTTTAATTCTCAGAACTTCTATATTCTCTATATTTTTTCTCTCTGCATTCATATTCTCTGTAATTCTTTTTCCTACTGCCTAATGAATTCAATGAGCATGTCTAGCAATAGTCGAAGGTCCAATGTAAAAGAGAAGACACCAATGGAGATAAGACCTAAACCAACATATCTCAAGGAGGAGTATGATGCTTTCTTCCCTATTTTCTCAGATGAAGAAGGTAAAAGATTATCTTCTCTTAGCAAAAGAAATATATACCTGCCTAAATACTTTAATGATCAACTTTTGAAAGATATTGGAATGCATGATTTTATGAATATGTTGTGCAAAAGGCTAGGCTGGTTTAAGTTGAAAACAGTGAAATATGATATGTTTTATGAATTGACCGTTGAATTCTACACCACTTTGAAAATCAAAGATGAAGAATAGAGAATTTTTTTGTGTAGATTCTTTGGAAAAGAATATGAGTTTGATTATGATCTCATGACTGAAATTTTTGATTTTTCTGATGGAGGTATTTGTTACCTTCCCCATGAATTTAACATGATTGGGTTTTGGGCTGAAATTACTAAATGAGATAGAATAAGTCATGAAGGTACTATGGTTAGTGGTCTAATTGATAGTCACTCATATTTGTTGATGCACAAATTCGTAGCACATACTATATGTGGAAGGAATGAGAGTACAAAGGTTATGCCTGATGAATTATTCTTGATGTGGTGCATGACTACTAACCGTAGGGTGAATAGTGCATATCTTATGTTTCGTTCTATGTGGCGTGTTGTGCAGGGATGAAAAGCACTGATGTCTATGGGCCACATTATCACGGGCCTAGCCATATACTTTGTACCAAGGAAGCTCACCATTCTTACACCATTGGAACGTAAAATCTTTGATGAGGATTTTCTGGTTAGAGATGAGATTATCACAGACTTTGGAAGGCTAAAAGAGGCAGACGATAGAAGATGCTACCACCTTGAGACATGGAGATGTCCCTCTACCTAAGGTGGTAGAGAATTTTGATGACGTTAGTGAAGAGGAAGAAGAAGATGTCAAACTTCAAGTAGCTCACGAGAATACAAGGGTGAATAAAAAGGATAGTAAAGCCAAGGCAAAGTAAAAGAATAGAGCAACAAAAAGAAAAAGATTTGAGGACAGCATTAGAAGAGTTGAAAAGAAGATAGGGGATGTGGTGAATCAAACTGATCAAAGGCTTGGTACCATGATGATGGATGTGATCACCAAGTTTGAAGTTAATAAGACGCTAAGAGATGCAAGGATGAAAAATCTGATAGCTGAAGTAAAAGAGCTGAAGTAATTGATCTCTCAAAGCAAAGGGACTAGGACATCAACGGAGCCTTCTGTTGAGATCATCATTCTCGAGACTTCATATTCGAATGCATCTGACTAGGGGAGTTTTCTTTCCCTTTTATTTTTCTATTTTTATTTTTATTTTATGTTTTGCATTTTAGTTTATTGTTGCATGAATAAGAGACCTTTCACTTGAGTTTTTGAGCCTATTTGTGCTAAGAGTTAGTATCATTAGGTGTGTTCTTCTTGAGTAAGTGTATTAATCTCCTTTTAATGCTTGGTTTGAATTGTTAAGTTAGAGAAAAAACTTGTGATTAAGAATTTTTAAATTTTAATGAACTTAATGCCTACTCCTTCATTGAGTGATTGAAATAGTGTACTTAATAGTTGAGAAAGATGTTGTAGTGAATTAAATGTAGTTCATGTATGTATAGGCACTATGTCTAAAATAAATAAAGTAAGTAAATAAGTTCTTTAAGCGAGATGGAGTGTAAAATGCACTCGTGCATTACTCTAATGCTCTATAAAGGGTATGAGTATCCAAAGGACTTTATTGAGGTATCCACATTGAGTAATATAGAAAGGTGGGGGATACTATAATAGAGAAATTATAAGGAATAAATTTTATGCCTTTTAAGTGCTGTTAATGAAAGAACTATTTGAGAGTTAATGTTTTATGCCTACTTTTATTTTTCTTGATTGTTAATCATGCTATTTCATGAATTCAACGAGGGAGTTTACTCTTCACTTGGTAATTGTTATGTTCTTAGTTATGAGTTATTACTTTGATTTTCAATTTTTAAACCTTGTATTAAAGGGAGAGTAGGATGGTTCCTCAAGTTAAAAACTACTCATGATGTTAGTTCTTTATATGAATGGGTTGTCCTCTTATTTTTGCTTGAGGATAAGCAAAGTCTCAAGTGTGGAGGTATTTAATGAGTGTGAAAAATACTTGTTTTAAGCACTCTATTTTATTGCATCTTAGGCTTAGTAGTTGCATTATTAATTTGTTTTTAGTTAATTCAGTTAGTTTTGTTATTTTGTCTTAATTGTTAGGATTTAGTTGTTTTTAGATAATTTCTTTTGAATTTTGTTTTGTAGGATGTATTGGGATAAAGATTGGATCAATCCTTGAAGTTTGGATAGGCTAAAGGCTCAAGATAAAGAGTTATCTACATTGGGGATGTGCATGGTCGTGCTTGATTGTTGCATGGCCGTGCTTGAAAGTTAATTTTGGCATGTTACAGAGTGGCATGGCCATGCCAAAATCGAGCACGGTCGTGTAAGACACAAGGCTCAGTAATATGTTGTTTCTTGCACAGCCATACTATTTTCTGGCGCACCAATGCCTAACTTATGTGGCAGCCCATGAGATGATAGTTTTTAGCTGAAGTTTAGATAGAAAGGAACTTATCTCTTAGTTTTTGATTATATAGAGTTTGAGAGGGGTTAGATTACCTTTCTCACTAGGTCTTTGGGTCTATAAATAGGTCCATTTCATGTTCATTTAAGGGTTGTTCCCATTTTTATTTAAGTTGTTCTTATTTTTAAGTTGTTCTTAGTATTAGGTTGTTTTTGTTCTGGAACCTATACTTGTTCTTATTTTTATTTAATTCAGAATACATTTTCATTAGTTTCATTTATAGTAGAGGTGATACTTGGATTGAAGTTAGAAGAGTAAGGATTCCTGACATCATTTGAAAAGGGTTTTTCTTGTATCACTCTTTTATTTAATTGTTTTTATGTTGAGATTGATTTTCATTTCTTCTTTGTTTTCTTTTCTCTTTAACATAAGTAGCTAGATCCTTTCTAGGGTTCTTATTCTGAATTGACCATGTGCTTATTGTGATTATGTTAGGTTGCTAGATCTAATTCATTGGTTGTTATTATGCTTAATGTCATTTTAGGACTGATCAACCTAAAATTGAATTGACACTATAGGCTTAATCAAGAGATATGTTCTGTAGGAAATGGCAATGACCTATTGATTGCTTAGCTAGTTGAGAGACAGTTAAGTGGATTAATATTGATTAAAGGTTGTGTTTAAAATTAGAATTAAAAGGCATTAGGTTGGTGAGAGCCGGTAAACTTAATGTGAATTAATCTCTAATTAATTATAAGTTTATCTGAGAGGAAAATCTATAGTTTCTAAGATCCCTTCAAAATGAATTAGAACTAGTGTAAACCTAGTTGTGTAATCAATCCTTTGAAATGGTCTAATTGAGAATAAGAACCCTAACTTTTAAACTTGCATTGAATTTGTCTTTTTATCTTTCTTAATTTAGTTTTGTTCTTTTGAAATTCTAAACTATATTTCGTTATCTAAACAATCAAACGTTGTGAGTATTGCAATATTCAACCTCCAATCTCTGTGGGACGATATCTTATTTACTACTTGATACGATTCTGTGCACTTGCGGATTACACACATCACACTACACCACTCATATGTATCATGATTTACCAACTTCCTCATCACATTTGCAATATACATAAGGTGGAACTCATTCCACATCATTTCCCTAATCATATATTTATTCAATTCCAATATAGGAATACATTCTATTAAACATATGAGCTAAGTATATATACACAACATGTATTAATAGTTACTTACCTCTAAATGCTTCCACTTCAAAAAGAGTCTTCCTTTCAATGATAAGTGTTATTCTTTCCTTTATCAACTCCTAAACAAAGTCATACATCAATCTCACATACAACCATAGTACTAGCATCAAATCTCACTAGATGCAATTTGGTGTTCAAAATTTAACATAACCTAAAGTCACACACATAAGTCCAATAATATGTCTACTACAAATTCCAATTAGAATCATTCAATTTGGACATGTATGGAATTAATTATGCATTTTTTAAGTAAATCAGGTACAACAAGGCACCCTACATGAGCAGTAAAATGCTCGGCCAAATTAGACAGTTCTAACAGTAAAATCAGTCCAAGCTCAAAATAAAGAAAATATAGAGGACTCTCTGAGGTTTCAAGGAGTCTAACTTTGCTCAATTCAGAGCTGTATAGCTCAAGATATGGCACAAATAAAAGGACTAAAAAATAGAGGGACAGAGCATGAATTTGACAACAAGTATAATTCAACTTAATCAACTCAATTACAAGGAAAGTTTACCAAACTAAGCTCCAATGGATTATAAGTCTCCTAGAGCTTCTCAAAAGCTAGCATGAACAATAATCAAAGCTCTTCAAACTCAATAAAAAAACCCACTCTTCTCCTTCTTCTTCCAATTTTCTACACCCCCCACACATACATACACACACATATACATATTAATCACCAACCAATCAAAAGCTAACAAATTACCTCCCAAAAGTCTTCTATAATCATTGCCAACATAATAATTAAATCCATATTTATCATAATAAAACAAATATACTAATAATACTTAATAAAATAACAAAATATCAACTAAATAGCCACTAAATCCCTTAATGAAATGGGCATAATGCACATTAGCCCACAACTTTCAATTGTGACATAAATCTCTAAACTTTCTTTGCAATTAAGCCCGTCTCTATCAACATACACATTCTCACACTTAGATATATTCTACAACTGGACTCTATATGACATGGATATATAATGTATAAATAGTGCATTAAAATATGGGTGTTACATGATGAGAGTGTACAAAGTTCGTCATATGGTGAATTATTTATTGCAAGGCGAGTCGTGAATGTGCAAGCCAAAATGGATAAAGAGGTACAATGTAAGAACATATTTCACACTAGATGCAAAATGCAAAATAAGGTATATTGTATGATCATTGATGGGAGTAGTTGCACAAATGTAGCTAGTACCATGTTAGTTGAGAAATTGTATTTATATACCATGAAGCATTCAAGGCCTAACACATTGCAGTGGTTGAATGATTATGGGGAAATAAAAGTGACTAAATAAGTGAAGATTGCATTTTCTGTAGGCAAATATGAAAATGAAGTATTGTGTGATATAGTACCTATGTAAGCATGTCATATTTTTTAAGGCGTCCGTGGCAATATGATAGGAGGGTTAATCATAATGGGTTTTCTAATAGATATTCTTTTATAATGAATAATAAACCCATCACCCTTAAACCTTTGACACCTAAAAAGGTGTATGAGGACCAAAAAGTCCTAAAATAAAGAGTTAAAGAGTTTGAAAAGAAAAAAGTGCTAAAAAGAGAAAGAGAGAGTTTGCATGAGAAAAAAAAGGCAAACAAGCAAAAGGAGAGTACTGAGAAGAGCAATGAGAAAAGTGAGTAAAGAGAGGAAAAAGGAGAGCATGAGGGGATGCACAATGAGAAAAAGAAGAGTGATGCGCATGCAAAAGGAGAGTTGAGTGAATTAGAGGTAAAACAAAAGAGAAAAGCAAGTTTCTATGCAAAAGAAAAAGATGTTAGGAAAGATTTACTCTTGAGATGCCTATCCTTATACTTATTTACAAGGAATCTTATTTTGAGTTCTAATGATCTTGATCTTTCTTTGCCTAGTTTTTTATGAGTTTATTGTAAGATTTTCAAGATGTGATTCCTGATAATGTTCCTAGTGGTTTGCTGCCCATTAGAGGAATAGAGCATCAAATTAACTTTGTACCTAGTTCTACAATTCCAAATAGACTTGCATATAGGTGCAATCCTGAGGAAACTAAAGAGTTACAAAGGCAAGTTGAGGACCTTATAAGTAAAGGTTACATTAGAGAAACTATGAGCCCATATGCCGTTCTCATTCTACTTGTGCCTAAAAAGGATGGAATATAGAGAATATGTGTAGATTGTCACGCCATCAATAAAATAATAATAAAGTATCGTCATTCTATTCCTAGGATAGATTATATGCTTGATGAATTGCATGGGGCTATTTTGTTTTCTAAGATTGATTTAAAAGTGGCTATCATCAAATTCGCATGAAAGAGGGTAATGAGTGAAAAACTGCATTTAAAATAAAATATGGTTTATATGAATGGTTAGTCATGCTTTTTGGTTTAACTATTGCACCTAGCACTTTTATAAGATTAATGAACCATGTTTTAAGTACTTTTATTGGGAAATTTGTGGTTATTTATTTTGATGATATACTTATCTATAGTAAATCTATGGATGACCATATTGAACATGTGCATTTGGTTTTAAAAGTGTTGCATAAGGCATGGTTGTATGCTAACCTCAAAAAGTGTAGTTTTTGCATATATAAGCTTATTTTCTTAGGTTTTATTGTCAGTGCAAAAGGAATAGAGGTAAATGAAGAGAAGATCAGGGCAATCAAAGAATGGCCTATGCCTAGAGGAGTTAGTGATGTGCAAAGTTTTCATGGTCTTACAAGCTTTTATGGGTAATTTGTGAGGGATTTTAGCACCATTGTCGCACCATTAACTGAAGTCATCAAGAAAAGCATTGGTTTCAAGTGGGAAGAAGTGCAAGAACAAACATTTAATATGCTTAAGGATAAGTTGACTTCTACTTCTTTACTTGCTCTTCTTAATTTTTCTAAAATGTTTGAAATTGAATATGATGCTTCAGGTTTGGGAATTAGAGCTGTCCTAATACAAGATGGGTAACCAATTGCTTATTTTAGTGAAAAGTTAAATGGTGCAAGCTTGAAGTATCCTACTTATGACAAAGAGATGTATGCCTTAGTTCGTGCTTTAGAGACTTGGCATCATTATTTATTGCCTAAAAAGTTCGTGATACACACAGATCATGAATCCTTAAAGCATTTGAAAACAAGCTTAACAAAAGATATACTAGGTGGAGTGAATTCATTGAGTTGTTTCCTTATGTGATTAAGTATAAGCAAGGTAAAGAGAATATGGTGGATGATGCGATTTTAAGAAGGTACACTTTACCTGCTTCATTAGATGCTAAATTGCTAAGATTTGAATATATTAAGGAATTGTATAAAAATGATAGTGATTTTGGTAGTATTTATTATGCATGTGAAAATGTTACTTTTGAAAAATTTTATAGGCATGATGGTTGTTTGTTTAAAGAGAAAAGGTTGTGTGTTCCTAAATATTCTATGCGAGAGTTACTTGTTCGTGAAGCACATCAGGGTGGTTTAATGGGAAATTTTAGAATAGCTAAAACTTTAGATGTTTTGCATGAACATTTTTATTAGCCAAATATGAAAAAAGATATTGCTAGCATTTGTGATAAGTGCATTGTTTGCATACATGCTAAGTCTAAATTGAAACCACATAGTTTATATATGCCCTTAACTGTGCCTAGTTCACCTTGGATTGATATTTCTATGGATTTTATACTTGGTTTACCTAGGTCTAGGTGTGGACATGATTCAATATATGTTGTTGCAGATAGATTTTCTAAAATGGCTCATTTTATAGCATGTAGAAAAACTGACGATGCACAACATGTTGCAGATTTATTCTTTAGAGAGGTAGTTCGTTTGCATGGTATGCCTAGAACAATTGTGAGTAATAGAGATGTTAAGTTCCTAAGTTATTTTTGGAAAATATTATGGGGTAAATTGGGAACTAAACTTTTATTTTCTACCACATGTCATCCACAAACTGATGGGTAAACTGAGGTGGTTAATAGAACTTTGTCTCAATTACTTAGGACTATAGTTAGGCATAATCTAAAATCATAGGAAGATTACTTGCCACATATTGAATTTGCTTATAACCATAGTATGCATTCTTCTACTAATTTTTATCCTTTTGAGATTGTTTATGATTTTATTCCATTAAGTCCTTTAGCTTTAATTGCTTTACCTTTGAGTGAACAAGTAAATTTAGATGGAAAGAAGAAGGCAGAATTTGTGAAATCTTTGCATGAAAAGGTGCGAGCTAATCTTGAGCGAAAGAATAAGCAATATGCCAAATGTGCAAATAAGGGGCGTGTTAAGGTTGTATTTGAACCAAGCGATTGGGTTTGGGTACATTTGCATAAAGAGAGGTTTCTAACTTAAAGGAAATATAAATTAATGCCATGTGGTGATGGACCTTTCCAAGTGTTGGAGCACATCAATGACAATACCTACAAGATTGACTTACCAGGTAAGTATGGTGTAAGTGGTACTTTCAATGTTGCTGATTTATCTCTTTATGATTTTGATGTAGGTGCTGATTCGAGGACGAATCATTCTGAGGAAGGGGAAATGATGCAATTAAGGCAAGCTCGTCTAACAAGCCCAACCATCTAAATGATGATTCACTACATTTTGAAGGGCCAATAACGAGGTCAAGGGCTAAGAGGTTCAAGAATGTGTTAAATTCATTTACTCTTAGCATAATGAATAAGGTGGTGGAGCCTCAAGATGAAGAAGTCAAGTTGATACACGCCCATGTATCTTAGTACATGGTCGTGTTTGATGTATGAAAAATGACCAGTATAATACACACCCGTGTCTTTATCTTTATTTGGATGTGTACTATTCTATCTATTTTTAGGGGTTGAAACATACCCATATAGTCAGCTGTGTAGTCAGCCATGTACCATTCTGTCTGTTTTTGGGTATCAAAACATGCCCGTATTCTTTGTTGCACGGTCGTGTCTCGTCTGATGCTTTAAGCCCAAATTTTCTTAGTTTGTTTATTTTTATTCCTATTTTAGTTTAGGGTTTTAGTTTAGGAAGTCTTAAGGGCTAGAGGACCTTTATACCCTTTGTTTTTTTTTTATAAATGAGCATTATTTTGATGTACAATAAAAAAAATATATAAAAATTTGAGAATTAATTTATCAAAGTGCGGAATTTTCTCTAAACTTTGTTCTTTGAAACTTTTATAAGCCTGCTTGAATTATTTCACATCTACCTTTCATTACAATTGTTAGGTTAGTTTAGACTTAGAATTGTGTGATTATTCATCTTGTTAATAACTAAGTATCTTACTTCGATCTTAATAAGCAAGGGGTTTAGTTCCATCCATAATATAACTAATATTCTTGATAGATCATGGGACTGAAATTTAAAGTTGGATCCGCGTTCTACCTCTATTATAGGTAGGGTTCATATCAAATTCTATATGTATCTTATCCTTAATCATGCTTTGTCAGCCAACTTAATACACTAATAAAATTTTTGAAGTAAAAAAAATTTCAATTCAAAAAGTAAAAGTACTAGTATCCAAATTCATAATTTGCCCACCCACCAATAAATTTCACTTGCTAAGATTATAGTTTCTAAAAAAAAAAAAAATTCACTTGCTAAGTATTATATAATTTTCTCTAATGGATTTGAGCCAATTGTGATCTAATGGGACTGAACTTTTTTGGTCCCTAAAAAGTTTTTGTGACTTTTTATTTTACATTTTGACATCCTTATTTTCTTTTCATGTAAAAATATCTTTCTTGTAGTGATAACAACCATAGAAGTAATTTCAAAATACACATATAGCAGCTATAAAAATAAAATTATTGATTTACAAGATAAAAGTAAATAAATGATTATTGATACAACTAAAAAAGTAATTTAAAATGCATGTATAATTAAAAAGCATAAAATATTATTAAATTATTTTTTAAAATCTCTAATGAGTTGACTAATTGGATATTTTTTTCTGTTTGTGTGCTATTGCCTCCCATGTCATTTTTTCTTGAAACTTATTTGTTTGAATCAAAAGTTACCAGTATAACATTTTACGATGCAATTCCTCAAGTAGTTCTTTTGTAACCTATATATATAGAATGAAAAAAATATAAGTAACTATATATTTATTTTTAAAATTAATTAATTTATAAGTACTTAGTAAGACAAGAATGTAGTATAATGCATTTGCAATACTTTATTTTGGCATTTGAAAAAGTCTGCTCGCAAGTATTGCAGAACATATACACCACATTTATACTTATAACATTATAAAAAAAATAATTTAATGCAATGAAATAAGAAATATAAAGTCGCTTATTATTTTTTCAATAAGATTAAAAAATCTCAAATATATTTCATACTAACCTATTATTTTGCTGATGTTTATTTTTTGAAATAGTAGAGAATCTACTTAAATTACATGGTGGAATGTGTTCAGTGGCTTCAAAATATAAAATAACATAATTTTATTGCTTGTAATGTTGAAAATATTAATTATCATATTTACATATATATAATAAATTCAAATTAAGTTGTAATTACCTTTAATTGATGAAATAAAATAAAATAATATGTCAATAATATGAACAGTATTATTTTCGGTGCACCAAAAAAGAAAACCTAAAAACCTAGTAATACACTCTGGTCAATTTAATAATAAACTCTAATCAATTCAATAATAAACCTTAAAAAAACCTAAACCCTAACCCTAATAATAAACTCTAATCATTTTAATTTATATACAATTATAATAAACCAATGAAAACCTCTAATCCAATTGATTTAGGTAGAACAAGAATTACAATTATCACTAATAAACCCTAATCAAATTGATTTAGGTTCAACTAAATAAGAAAAAAATTTATATACCTCAATGGATTGATACTTTTGCCCGTAGGATTCAAATTTAATGTGCCTCATTTATAGAAAATTTTAAATTTTTCTAAGGAATTGTTACTGAAAAAATTAAAAGAAAATAGAACTATATAAAAAATTGTTACAAATTAATGAAATATAATGTATAAAGAAAATGTACTTTTATTTGAATTCGTATTTTAATTATTTTATTATTAAATAAATTTAAAAATTAAGTAAAATTATTTTTTGAGCTAAAAAAATTAAATAAAAATTGTTAACCAGTACAATAGGTAACCAATTACATTAAATAGATAATTACTGTTTAAAATACAAACTAAGTGTTAGATAATATAGAGGTATCTATACCCTACGGTACAGTAAAAGCCCCAAAGGTGGTAATGTATGAGTTTGAAAAAAAAAAAATTATTAATAAAAATTCTGAGCAGCTCATAATAAGCTCAACTTCAATATAACCTTAAGTCAAAATATAAATTAAACTCTTAAATTTCTTAATATTTGAAAATACTTTTTTTACCATTGAATTATTCAAACTTCAGCAAGAATAATGAAATAGTAACACAAATTATTCAATTGAAGTTTTTATATTATTATTATTATTATTAGATTTAATATTACTTAAAAAAGGTTTTAAAAAAATATATATTACTTAAAAAAAATATCATCAAAGCTTAAAAAAAAACACACACACACTACACTAAGGACTAAGTAACAGGAGTAACGCAGCGAGCAGAACTATTAATTTAAAACTCTGCGTTTCGCTCTGCGCCTATCAATCTAATCGAATCGCAGAGAAAGAAGAAGAAGAAGATGTTGAAGTTCCTATCAAAGGTAAGAATTGATTTCAATGCCCTAGATCCACGCATAGCTTCTTGCATGGAATTCTTGGCCCAGTGCAACGCTCGCAAGGCTAAAGAATCGAATCCCGCTTGCCAAGTCTTGGTCAAGCGCCGAACCGACGATCATCCTCCGCAAATCACAGTGACTTTCGTTAACGGCGTGGAGGAGGTTTTTGATGGCTCTACAGTTTCTGCTCAGTCTATTAGAAACATGATTTTAGAGAAAGGTCAGCTTCTTGAAACTGAACAAATGTTTCGTGAAGCTGGTGAGAATTGGCCTGTTCTTATTCCTCAACATGAGCTTAATCAGCCATTTCCTGGCACCAAGGTCTGTTTTTTTTTCTTTTTTTTTTTTTTTTGCTACTTATTTACATATAAAATTGCAATTTATAACCTTTTTGATGTTGCTTGATAACTGCTCCATAAACCATCTTGGGATACAGAATACAGGTTTAATAACAAAGTCGTAGAGAGCCAAAAAAAAAAAAAGTGGAGAAAGATGCTGTGGGAGAATCTATATCTTCATACCATACACCTGAATTAACAAAGTAAAATTGTTTCTGAATTAATTCACCAAGGTGCTTTGGGAGGAGCTACACAACCATGTGTAGTGTACTTTCTTTGAATGGCTTTAAGTGCTTTAGTTTAAAGAAATATACGGGGAGTTTTGAGAGTCCATTTATTGATTTATAAGGTAAATCAAGAAGATTTTCTTGGGCATCAGATATCATTTTTTTTTTCAGCTAAAGATTCCAAGGGAGTTTATAAAAATGCCATGGTAGAGAAGAACTGCCCTTACCAACTATTTTCTTTGATCATTCACCCACCTTTCACTACCACCACCAACTTCCAATTATGACCCTTGATCAGAATTCATGATTGAGAGAGAGAGTAAAGCCTAAGTTTCTTGATGGTCTCATGCACCCACCTCTATTTTCAGCTCCATTGGTTCTGGTAAGACTCTAGAGCTTTGTCCAGGCTTCATCAATGCCCCTTAATTATTTAATCCATTTGACAGCCAGGAGATGGACTCACCTGAATTAGCCAATATGCACGACCAGTACTCAATTGACAGAACTTCCTCCATTTGTGGTTACATCAGCACTAAAGTTCTTTAGGTCAACCAAAAAGTCTCATAATCTTAATGAAATTCTCGTAATGAGCTTGCACTGAAGGTGGATTTTGTGATTTTGAAGATTTAAATTAGATTTTTGGCGAATTATGCAGTAGTTATTGGGATGTGGTAGCTAGGATTTTCTATTCTTATGTGTTTGGATCATTGGAGCATCCATGTCATCTGAATTACAAATTCTGATATCATAATTCATACTGAAAACTTTTTCTTCGAATTATTAAAGCCGACTTATTTCTTATGTTGCTCTTATCCTTGGGTTGATTTACAGAAGCTTGTAAGTCTTGAGGTAGACTTGTTTCTTTAGCCCTATGCTGATAATATCATATTTGTTAAATAATGTTTAGTCTTGAGATAGGATGTGTTAAATAATGTTTAGTCTGTATAATGATGATTGCCTTGCTCTGTATTTCTGTTTTGTAGAAGGAACTTGTTTATTTGTATGAGAAAATGATTGTAGTTCATGCTAATTGAATTCAGAAACTTCAACCTTGCAATGCTAGTGAAATGCATTAATGAATAATGCAGATGCTTGCTTTATAATATAAACTGATGCCCTTTTGCGCCTTTTGCTAGTTTCAAAGTTCTTTTACTGGAAATATGTAGTTGATTTGGGTGTTATTTGTTAAATTAATTTAGTAAAAATGTATATGAGCATTAATCTAGAAAGTAACATTGTTGAAGGTGAATCTCTTTGCCCTGTGATGTGATTTTTATTATTACTATTGTTTATCTACAATGATTCAAACATAAAATCAAGCAAAGAACTCACTTTTTTTTTCCTTCTTGATCTCATTTTCTTTGCTTAAGCACTGGGATTTCAGATTCTAGTGACATTCAAATTTTAAATCTTAAATTTGAAATTGTGTTGACCTTGACTTATTAGGTTAATGCTGAAAGGAGTTTGGTGCATTGATAAATTTGGCTAAAACCATTTTTCTTTCATTGTTAATTTAAACATTGGTAAGATGACGGGGCCATAAATAGTTTCTGATAGTAACTCGCAGCCTATGAAATAATTTTCTATCGCAAATGAAAGTAATTTGTGGATGCAAGCTGTCTAGATATGAGACAAATGTATTTCATTTCAGCATTGAAGTATTTTCAACCATTGTGGACTCCACTTGATTTTTTGCTCCCACAAAAAGAATCAAATAAGATACTAATAATTTGTATGTGGGTAACTGTGAAAGAGGGAATTTCCAGATGTAAATTGCCATAAATTTTATAGCATATCTGGATATGTAATGAAAACATTAGGTCGGAAATTTAATAAAACAATAAAATAAGAATCAAAATTTTTGAGGAGCATGAAGCAGTGTAAATTGAGTGGATAAGAACCAAATGATGTGTATATGATTCTGAATGTACATGGATAGTCATAAACTAGTTAATAAACGAAAAAAGGAATGGTTGTCAAACTGATACCAATTTGTGAAAACAAGGGATCTTGTTGCTTCAACTGAGAATAGAATTTACATTTGATGGTTGGAAACTGTGCATGGATTCTTGCATTAGAAAGTGATTTTCCATCAGTTAAGTGTTGCACTGTTGGTGTAGTTATGATACATATAGGATTTACAGTAAGGAATTCCCCTTGTGAGTTAATGCTTCATTGTTCGTGCCAAAAGAAAAGGTTTTGAAGAGATTGCTTCGTTATTCAATTTTTGTCCACTCTAGGGGTTTCCAAGCATCAGTTAAATCTTATGAACAATTGTCACATGGTTTGTTATTTTGCAATAATTCTCTGGAAGGTTTCTCTGTATATTGTTCCAGTTAGTTTCATTCTTTTCAGTAGTACCACCTTGTAGCCTTATTATTATTATTATTATTATTTTTTGGATGAAATTTGAATGCTCATATTAGGGCTTTGTAGTTTTCCATTCATTTGAGGCTTATTATAATAATAACAATTTAAGTTTAATTTTCATGCCAAAGTAAAATCATTTGGTTGACATTGAAGGAAAATATTAGTAAAGAAAAAGAAATGAAGCTACCATTGCTGGTATTATTTCTTCTCTAGACCTGCTATCTGATAGTAATAGCTGCATGTCAAATTTGTTTATATTGTTTGTTGGCAGAATCAGCGACAAACATTCCTTTTCCTTTAATGCACTTGCTGTCGCTCCAGGGATTATCCTTTCCAGTTCCTTGCATCATTCTTTTGATTATGTGCTTATCATGTCTTTTTAATAGAATTGCTAGCCATTATAAGTAAGGAACATTCTGATTGTTGTGCCCCCATGTTGGTGAGTATTTTGTTGTGAGACAACTTGGAGAATGTGTGCAAGTGTGTGTTAATTTGAAAAATTAGATTTTGGAGTTATGTGACAGCTTCAATAATGTGTATAGATATATGCACTTGTGTGCAGTGTCATTATGTAGTGGTTGAACTGTAATTGTAGCTTGGAGACCACCCTGAATCTTAAGTTCAACTACTCATGAGGAATGTCTTTCAGAAAATCAGTTTAAAAGAGTTCTCCCATATATAGTAGTCGTAATGTGGCTTTCTCCTGCTACCCAAGTATTGAAGAGCATTTTGGCTGTCTGCTGATGATGGTACTCTGCAGCAGAAAGGAAGTAAAAGATAGAATTAGTTATTTAGCAATTAAGTGCAGCAATTACAGTGTCTATGCAGAAAGGCTGTTTTAGCATTTTAATGTCTTTTACCTTTCCTGTCAAATTACATTCTGCTCATGTTTTTAATATACAAGTGACATGGAATTTCCATGATTTACAAGGGCTGCTCACTGATTTCACTCTTGTAGTCTGTCGGGGCTTATGTTATTTATATTTTCTCATGTTCCCATTTGCTTATGATTCCTAATGTTCTTTTCCTTTTGTGTCTCCTCTCACAGCCAAGGAAAGCAGAAGAGAAGAAGCAGTGACTACATGCTATCCGTTCTACATATTGCTGGGGATCACTGTGGATGCCCATCTGCAACAGTACAATGAAACTAAATTTTAGTTGACCTTAAAAAGGGAAAGGGAGATTAGATCACTATTTTGAACTATAGAGATACTGGTACAGGCGAATGTTTTAATGCCCTGTTCAAGTATTGACTATGTTGGAAAAGTCTTCTCTATGCAGTTTGTTAGGTGTACTTTTTAGTGTTCCAATCTTGAGACTGCCATCATCTCTGAGCTGCTAGACCTTGGCTTTCTTCCAAAGCTTTGGCGTTTTTCTTCCTTTTTGTGTTGGCATTTTATGTCTCCTTCAAAACTTGATGAGGTTTTGTTCTCTTTTAGACTAGAGAATAACAAGATGCAATTTTAAGGCCACTAACAGAAGATATTTCATGATTTGCATCTCCTGAATGTAATTGGTGCTATATGATGGCAAAATATATGATACTTATTGGGGAGAGGAAGTGGAATGTATTCCAGCATCTGGTGTTGGAATGGTTTCCAATACCGCTTATTTCCTATGTTCCTATCCCCAGCATTCCCCATCTCAGACCATACTACTGGCAATTGGGATCGTTATTCTAAAGTCGCGAATTGCGAATGTCTACGGCTTGTTCATTTTTAAGAATCTGGGGAAGTTCTTAGTGTCATCATTGAGCAACTACAAGCCCTGTCAGTAACTTTTACCAACATTATAAGCTGTTATGCTCATGGTCGTGCTAAGCTTAACTGAGGCCTGAACAAAATCTTTACAATGGGTGAAGGCAAGGTGATTAATCCTTAAATGCCCCCACACAACAATCTTAAAGAGATTGCAGCCATGGAAGGTGCCCAACCAACTGAAGCAAAGAAGAAAAGAGCCTGCTGTGAAAATGCCATTTTGCCTTAGCATATTGGACTATAATGGACCAAATTGGCATCGCAAATAATCGATTTAACCCTAGTAAATTGGAATCCAATGTCCAAAAGAGAGATAAACGTACACATTTATGTTCAATTTAAGATAGCTAATACTGAAAGTATTTTCTTTTTTTCTATAAATTATGATTATATTTATTTTAAAAGGAATATAGTTTCAGTTGACGTATAAACTCCCTCGATGATTAAAATATTAAATTTTTATATCAATTAGAGCATCTTCAACGGTCACGCTAATTCAGCAAATTAGTGTGTTTTGGTGTGGGAGCACTCCAATCCCACGCCAAAACAAGCCGCAATTTGCTATTTTGCTGTGACACTATTCACAACAGCAAACGCTACTCATTTTTTTTGTATAATTACAAAAACACACACTAAAAACAAGTTCTATACTTTTTACATTTAAAATATTATAGACTAATTTTTACTTTATATTATTTTATTTCTTTTTTCATGATAATTATTTTGTTTATTTTTTTAATTAAAAAATATAAAATTATTTGAATGTATTATTATTTATATTTTTAAAATTAATAATTTATATTAAAATTAATAATTTATGTATATTCATTACATATATTATTAATTATATGTACATAATATCTTCACATAAATATAAAATAACATTACATGAATATTAAAAATATTGTCAAACATTACATAAATATTTAAAATATAATAAAACATTACATAAATATTAAAACATCATACAATTTTTTTTAAAAAAATACATAAATATGAAATATTTTAATAATCTGGTAGATCAGTTCTAGATCCACCAATATTATCAAAATAATCATTTAAATCATTAGAGGCAGAAGGTGGTGGTGGTGGTGGTGGTTGATGTTGTGCCGATCTCTTTTGTATAATACGTTCTTGCTCAGCTTCAACAAATACACGCATAGTTGGATTCTCAATAGTATTCAAGTCTGATATCAAAATTCTATTTTTTTCTCTTAATTCTTTCACTGTTGTATATTTGTTATATGCTTGTAATATATCTTAACCGCTTTTCTTCAAAATCTCTCTAAAACTTTTCATTTTCTTCTTTTAGAGTATTGATGACAATTGAAGTTTGTTCATCACTTTTTCTCTTTAACTTAGCTTTTTTTTTTTTTAATATCAATAGGACGTTCGGATGATGAACCACCAATATTTGAATCATCTAAATTAAGAGAAAATGATGATAAACCAGGAGATTCAAGTACAGGAGAATCAGGAGTAGGATTATCTAATTCTGATAAGGCATAATTCATTTTTTGCATACGAGATTTTTCTCTTACAGTGTTGACATGATCTTTAAACTTTTTAAAATCTTCATAATATTCCAGATATGATCAAATTTAAATCCTTTTTTATAATTACCATTTTGCATAAGTAATATTCTTGCACGATTTAACTGCAAAATAACATAAATGTTATGTTCAAATTTATAATAATAATAATAACAAATTTAAATACGCACAATATCTTTTTCTGAGGCACCACTAGAATTCAAATTTTCCACTTGTCTTATGCATAACTTTAATTTTCTCACTGCTTTCTCTATTATCTGAATTCGACATTTACAGATATTTTGTTGCGATAATCCCAGCTCTCACCCTTTGCACTGTTATATGATTCTTCAACCCGAGACCAAAAACTATCAGAAGACTGATGTACACCTACAATAGGATCCTGAGAAATTTCAATATACAATTGATATAAAAGAATAATTTCTTCAACACTATATTCAGAAGATCGAAATTATATTTTTTCAATTAGTTGGTCTTTGGAGAATTTTAGTAGTGAGATAATATGAGTGATGTAGTAGATAGAAATGCAGATGCATAACCTAATATGTATAAAGAAGGATGAGACATATTTATATAATAAAATGGATTAAAAAAATAAGATAAGAGAAATCTGGATGACTAAAGTATACCATTGAATGAATTTTATTTTCATCTCAACCGTTGGATAAAATTTTTTAATTTTATCCTCATCTCAGCCATAGGATGAATTTTATCTGCATCTCAATCGCTGGATGGATTTCATCAGCATGTTAACCATCGAATGGATTTTACCCTTATATCAACCATTGGATTAAATTTTTCAATCTTATCTTCATTTCAACTATCCGATAGATTTTATCCTTATCTCAACCGTTGGATAGATTTCATCATCATATTAACCATAGGATTAATTTTACCCTCATATCAACCATTGGATTAAATTTTTCAATCTTCTCCTCATATCAACAATTGGATTAAATTTTTCAATCTTATCCTCAATTCAACCATCAGATAGATTTTATCATTATCTCAACCGTTGGATGGATTTCATCATCATATTAACCGTAGGATGAATTTTACCCTTATATCAACCATTGAATTAAATTTTTCAATCTTATCCTTATTTTAACCATGGGATGGATTTCATCATCATATTAACCGTAGGATGAATTTTACCCTCATATCAACTATTGAATTAAATTTTTTAATCTTATCTTTATTTCAACCATCAGATAGATTTTATCTTTATCTCAACAGTTGGATGGATTTCATCACCATATTAACCGTAGGATGAATTTTACCCTCATATCAACCATTGGATTAAATTTTTCAATCTTATCCTCATTTCAACTATCAGATGGATTTTATCTTTATCTCAACCGTTAGATAAATTTCATCATCATATTAACCGTCAGATGAATTTTACCCTCATATCAATCATTGGATTAAAATTTTCAATTTTATCCTCATTTCAACCATCAAATAGATTTTATCCTTATCTCAACCGTTGGATGAATTTCGTCATCATATTAACCGTTGGATGAATTTTACTCTCATATCAACCATTGGATTAAATTTTTAATATTATCCTTATATCAACCGTTGGATAGATTTCATCCTCATTTGAGTCGTCAGATTAAATTTTGAACTATATCATCTTAAGATAAAATTTTTTATCTATAAATATCATTATCTATTATGGAAAAATATTATAACATCTAGTAAAATAAAATATTTTTATTTCTCTTTGAATTAGTCATACTGAGAAATTTAAAAATGACTTTTAATAGTGGAGGTCCATCCAATTAGGGGTGTTCAAGAACCACCCGGATTCGAATTTTCGGCCCGACCTGACCCAATTGGAGGCTCCGGTTCAGTAACTGAATGAGTAAGAGGGGCGGTTCGGTTGAGTATGTAGGGGTTATTTGGTTTTCAATTTCGGTTCAGGGTGTCCAATTTGAACCCCGAATCGACCGAATTTTCAAAAATATATATATATTATATTTTATATATATATATATATATATATATATATATATATTAACATATGTGTAAAATGTCACCGTTTATTTTAAAACTCTAACCCTGTGTATATAAATAAACTAAACCTAATTCACTGACACCCACTCACCCAGCCGCTCCCTCTCTCATTTCTTTCCATTTCTCTCGAATCTTCTATCATCCTCATCCCCTTCCTCTTCGTCTTCTGTCTCCTCTTCAGTCTTCTCCAGTCCTCTCATAAGTCATGACTCATCCCCCTCTCTCATTTCTCTCAATTTCTCTCGAATCTTCTATCATCCCCTTCCTCTTTTGTATCCTCTTTTCTAGTACTCTCACGTCTCATCCTCTGTGACTGTAAGATTGTAACGCAAAAACCTAAACCCTAAATGACATAAATTCCCCTTTCTTCTTTTCTTTATCTCATGTATTTGATTTATCGACTTGATTTTTTAAAATCTCCCATCTGTAATGGATTCAGTCTCTGTCTCTTGCAAAATACATGCATCTAAGATGGCCTTGATAAAAAAGTTATAGTTTTTTAATGTAAGTGCCAATCTGTGATTTGTAAACTGTGGAGTATCGATTGTTTTGATTCTTTTGAATCTGTGGGTTTTGATTCTTTTGAATCTATGCTTTTCTTTATTTGCATGTTGATTGTTGACTGCCGATTGTGATTTATGCATATTCTGTGTTTTATATGTATTGGTACTTGTAAATTTATGAATCTGTGATATGTGTACTAGTGGTGCTTGTAAATCTGGGATTTTTTTTTGTTTTTGAAAATAAACCACTATGTTTTTTATATTTTTGTTAAGGTTTTTAAGATTGTGATTCTATGTGTTGATATTTGTTTTTATTATTTCATAAATTTACAAATCTATATTTTTTAATTGCCGATTGTGAATCTATGTTCTGATATTTTTTTTAATATGTAAATGATGCTCAGATCTATGTTTCTTTCCATTCGGAATTATGAATATGTGTTTTGAATCTTTTGATATTTTTTTAACATTTTAAAAATTTATAAATCTATGTTTATTTTGATTTGGAGGCGACTGTGAATTTGTGGAGTTGGATTTTTTTTTATTTCAACAAAATTACAGATGTATTTTTATGAAAAATTTTAGATCTGTAATATACAAATATGTATTTTTATATTTTTCAAATGTGCAATATATATTTACAAATATAAAATTTTTGTTAATTTATAGTTCTTTGTGTGTGTTTATTTTAAGGTATATTTCATTTGCAGATCTATGATTTTTAATTCTCAGATTTATGATGGAAGCATGATTTATCTAATCTATAAGTTGGCTTTGAATTTCTATCACCATGCTTAAAAGTTGAAAGTGCATAAAATTTTAGCACTTTATTGGTGAAAGCATTAATAAATAATAATAGAGTGCATAGTGACGGTGATTTAAGGCTTCTTAGAGGCATTCATCTGCAAGGATTACTATAACTTATAAAGGTGAATATCTATTTATGGTGCTCTTTCAGTTGTTTTTTGTTTTGGCTAATATAGTAATATGTTCAGTGACTGACATTTACTTATTTCCTTTTCTACTGCTTCATGTTTCTGGTATGATGTAGATGGCTATTGTCAGTGGCAGTAACCCTACTACTATTGGACAAACTGTGGTGCCTGGCTCTGAAAAAATGGTGGAAGCACAAAATACTGAGCCTGAATAGGAATCTTCTGTTCCAAAGAAAATGAAAGAGACTAAATCCAGGTCACATGCCTGGAAGCATTTTGAAAAAATCAAAGATGAATTAGGTACTATTATTAAAGGCAAATGTTTATACTGTGCTAAGATTTTTAATTGTCATTCTAAGACACATGGCATATCTTCACTTTTCAATCATGTTCTTAACTATCTTAAAAATCTACACCCAAAACAAAGTAGGCAATCACTTTTAACTTTAAAAAAGGATGAAAATTTAGTAGAAGCAACTGGTAAAGACCCCATAGGTGTAGTTGGAACATGGAAATTTGATAAGGAAGGCATTAGGAATGCACTTGCACATATGCTTGTGATTGATGAAATATCCTTTAAGTTTGTGGAAAGGAATGGGTTTAAGAAGTTTATGGCAGCTGCATGTCCTAGGTTCAAAATTCCTTCTAGGGCCACAATGACTAGGGACTACCTTAACTTGTACATTGATGAGAAGCTGAAACTGAAAATTTTTATTAAAACACACACACAAAGAATCAACATAACAACTGATACTTGGACTTCAATTTAAAAAATCAACTATATATGTGTGACTACCCATTTTATTGATTCTGAGTGGAAGCTTCAGAAAAAAATTATTATTTTTGTTCCTATAACCTCCCACAGGGGTGAACATATTGCCAAAAAACTTAAAAATTCTTTGCTTGAATGGGGTATCAGGAATATTTTTTTGTAACAGTAGATAATGCTAGTTCTAATGACACAGCTATAGGTTATTTTAGGAAGAAAGTCATAAGCTGGGGTGGTAGTTCTGTGTTGTGCAAGTTTATGCATATCAGATGTCTTGCCCATATTCTGAATCTGATTGTACATGAGGGCTTGAAAGATATTAGCAATTCAGTAAAAAAAGTTAAGGAGTTAATTAGATACATCCAAAACTCACCTGTTAGAGTAAGGAAGTTCAAAGAAATTTCTAGACTACTTGGTATTGAATCTAAATGTTCACTTTGTCTAGATGTCCCTACAATGTGGAATTCCACCTACATCATGCTTAAAACTGCTCACTTATTTGAAAAAACTTTTGAGAAGTATGAGGACCAAGAGAGTTCTTTTACTGCTAATCTTAGTGATGATGTGCCAGACTATCTGGATTGGCAGTGTGTTAGAAAGATGGTTGAAATGCTTCAAATTTTTTATGATATAACTTTGAGAATCTCTGGTTCTTAGTATGTGACATTTAACACATTCTTTAGTGAGTTATCTGATTTGTATTGTATGCTAAATGAGTGGCATTCATCTGCTGATGTATCTATTATGGCCATGGGCATCAATATGAAATCTAAGTTTCATAAATATTGGGGAGAGCCTGAAAAAATGAACACACTCATCTTTATTGCTAATGTCTTGGACCCTAGAGACAAACTAGAGTATATGGAGTTTACTTTTAAGCAAATGTATGGCGAGATAGTTGGTTGTAAATTATTCTCACTTGTGGCATCAGATCTGACATTGCTTTTTGATAAGTATATTGCATTGTATGGTGGTGCTCATTCTGGATTTTATGGTGCTCCAACTGCTGTGGCTAATAATGATGCAAGCCAATCTGGAAATGTTTTTAATATGCATACTTTTGGGAAGGTTATATCTGTTTATAAAGCACGATTCAAAAAATAAAAAATGGAGGCTGGTTTAAGTGGAAACAAAAAAATAGAGCCTCAAATTTACCTGACTGAGGATGTTTTGGAGGAAGAAGATCACTTTGACATTTTAAAATGGTGGAAGATTAATTCTGAGAGGTTTCCTATTCTATCATGGATGGCACGTGATATTCTTGCAATCCCCATATCAACTGTGGCTTCAGAATCAACCTTCAGCACTAGTGGCCGTGTACTTGATGTATTTAGGAGTTCTATTACTCCTAAAATTATAAAGGCATTAGTGTGTACACATGACTGGCTTAGAGGAGCTAATAAACATGTGTCAGTGGAAGAGACATTGGAGGATTTAGAAAATATAGAATCAGGTCTCTGCTTGTACTTTTTTCTATTTGTTTTGCTTTCTTTTTGTAAAAACCCATACTAATATGTCTCTTATTTATATTATGGTGGAAGGTCTCACACAAACATAATGTGCAGTTGGACCTTCAGTTTATCAACCATCAACAAATGCACACAGCCAACCATAGCAACTCTGAATCAGATAGCAATATAACACTATAAGTAAATCTGCTAATTATATTTTTTATTTTTTAATTTGTTGCCTGCTCATTCATAACTTCTTTTTTGTTGAGTACTGACTGCTTTTTCTTGCCTCTGGCCCTCTATTAATGTCTTGGTGACTGCTGCACTGGCCTCTTTACATTACTTTTAAGTTTTAACCTGTGCTTGCCTGGTTGCTTGCTTGGGCTGCTTGCATTGTTACTTGTGTAATTTGTTGTCATGTGAGTTGTGTGCTTGATAGTTGATTTAATTAGTGAACTGTGGACATTTGATCAGTGCCAATCTATGTTGTTGTTACTATCAGTATGTGCTTAATTGGCTTTGCTGAACTCTACACATTTGACATGCGAACAGCCTGTGCTGTTGTTGCTGTCAATGTCTGTATTTTTACCTTTGAAGGGGCAATAATGAAGCCTCCACCATGTATATTTCTGAGTTAAATGAGAGTGCTTACTTAAGTTTCTTTAGTGGCTATGATTTTAACTTGTACTGCCAGAAATATGGCTGCATTCTTAGTGTGACTTAAGAATTTAAGTTCTGAGCCTCTTCCAAACTGCTCTAACTTATTTACTCTTATCATAATACTTGCTAAAATTATTTAATTTCTTGTTCTAATTCTATCATTTTTTTATGGTTCTATATACAGGCAAAAATAAATATTGGGTGGCTCAATGCTTGCTGCCCTTACTTAATCACTTTCTTAAACCGACCTTGTCTGCAATCTATATTATTTTTTTGATTATGCAGGCAATCTTCATGCATATAAGGCCAATTGAAGATGTTCTTAGAAATTCTTTATCTGTAATTTTGTATATTTTATGTATTTCATTTGATTAATTATTGCAGACTTTTTGTATAATTTTGGTATAGTTTTTATAATTTTGGTATAGTGTATAATTAATATTTTAGTATCCTTGGGCCTGATTTTAAGTACAACAGGCTCAGTACATTTTTTGTGTAATTTTTTGAGTTCACTATGCTTATATTTAAACAACTTATGGGTTTGACTCAAAATTAATATTGTACAATTTCTGTATTAAATGTTAAATATTTTGGTCCAAAATTTTAAGGCTCATATGTATTGAGCCCAATCTGACTCAATCGAATTTCCAATCCGATCAAACCAACTCTTTTCAACTACTCCAAACCATCGGCCTGCATTTTCTTATCTCATAAACTGACCAGTTTTGCCCTTCCCTTTCCGTTTCAGTCCGACCCAACCGTTGAACACTCCTACATCCAATATTGAATTTTCATCATCTGATGATGAAAAGAGCAAATTAATGATGGATGAGTGGGAAATAGAAGAAGATATTATTCAACAAGCAATTTAAAATAATGAGATGGTAATTGATCATTATCTCAATCAGTAAAATAATCAGGTGATTCATGGTGGTTCAGTTCCAGGCTATATAGTGATCCATTGCGATTGTGAAGCTACTGATTACAATTTATTCAACGATTATTTTTCTAATAATCTACAGTACAATGAAGATCTTTTCCATCGCCAATATTGCATGTCTCAAAATTTATTCCTTCATATTGTTGATGCAGTCAAAGGTCATGATAATTTTTTCGAACAACAATGTGATGCGCTAGAAGACTTGGATTGTCACATATACAAAAGATAACAACTGTGTTTCGAATGTTGGCATATGGTCTACCACTAGATGCTACCGATAAATATGTAAAAATTGGGGAGTCAACGACACTTGAAAGTGTGAAGAGATTTTGTCGTGCCATGGTCGAAATTTTTTCAAAATGATATTTCAGAGCACCTACCACAAATAATATTACTAGGCTCCTTCATATTGGTCAGTAATATGGATTTTCAAAAATGTTAGATAGTTTAGATTGTATGTATTAGAAGTGGAAAAATTGTCCAACAATATGGGCTGAACAATATATAGGGCCTAGTGGATCACCGACAATTATTCTTGAAGATGTAGCTGATTATGATCTTTGGATATGGCATGCATATTTTGGCATGCTTGATACCAATAATGATATCAATGTATTGGAGTCATCTCATTTGATGTCCAATCTTGCTCAATATATATCTCGTCCTGCTCATTATATTATTCAAGGAAAAGAATATCATATGGGTTATTATTTAGCTGATAATATATATCCAAAATGATCCACTATTATACAAACAATTTATGAACTACGCAGTTCAAAGAAAAGATATTTTGCGATGAAACAAGAGGCATATAGAAAAGATTTAGAGCATGCTTTCAGAGTTCTGCAATTATTGTTAGTCCAACACGTTTTTGGAGAAAAAATGTGTTATATGATATAATGACTACATGCATTATCATGCATAATATGATAATTGAAGATGAACGTGATCTTAATACCACAATTAACAATGCCTTAGAACCTCCAGCTCCAACAATTGAAAAAGTAGAGAATGAAAATATCCGATTTCAATAATTTCTTGCTCGACATAAAAAATTAAGGACAAAGATGGCCATATTGCACTTCGCAATACACTAATAAAACATTTGTGGGAGCAATATAGTAATTCACAACACTTAATGGATATTAATATTTTATGTTTCTTAGTTGTAATATTATTTAGTTATAATGTTTTTATATATTTTAATTAAATGAATTGTGTGATATTTATTTTTCTAATTATTATTAAATCTAATATTTTTTTGCTATTATTTTTACAAATTTTAGTTTCACTCATCTAAAAAATGAATTAAGATTTTCATAATTT
>CATIWO010881000.1:0-14174 GCA_949673435.1 Macaranga tanarius | reverse complement strand
ATGTCCTCATTAGTTCTCATCTTAAAACAATATAATCTCTTATCAACCTCAATTCTATGCCACAAGCTTAATCGATATCAATTATTGACTTAAGTACAAAATATTCGAACTCCAAATCATCTATTCAAACCATTATCAATTAGCTTAAGTCAATTATTCATAACAATGGCAATCTACTCTTAAATCACCAAATTTAATTTACTGGAACAGTAATTTTTCTTAATTATTATTGATGAACAGTAATCCGGTTCTAGGGCACGGATGTTACAAATATACATTAACATTATGTAATATCATTGATATTAATACTAATTTATGTTATAAATATGTAATTGTAGTAATTTTTACTACAATTACAAATTTTGCTACAATTACATATTTTTAATTATATTTACTTAACATTCACAATAATATACATCAAAATTATCTAATTTTTATACCAAACGAGCTTGTTCACGAACATCCTAAATGAGCCTGTTCACGAACATCCTAAACGAGCTTGTTCGCGAACCTGTTCACGAACATTCTAACGAGCTTGTTCGCGAGCCTGTTCACGAACATCATAAACGATCTCGTTCGCGAGCCTGTTTACGAACATCCTTAACGAGCCCATTCGCGAGCTGGCTCAGAAACATATTAACGAGCCCGTTCACGAACTTTAGCGAGCCGAGTTTTGAGGTGTTTGAGCTCTGTTCGTTTATCTTTCCAGCCTCAAAATTATGTTCGGGCTCTGTTCATTTAACTTAACAAACGAGCTCGAATGAGTTTTTAACGAGCTGAACTCCGAGCTGCTCGCGAGCGGCTTTGTTCGTTTACACCCCTACGCACACCCACTTCCTCACTGATCTCTTATTAGGCCAACTGACCACTAGCTGACCACAAGCACCACTTTTGTCCTGATCCATTTGCTTACTCCTTAGAATTTTCTAGAATCTAGATATTTTCTCCTCACTTCTGCTATGGGACTCAAACTACTAATGGGATAGAATCATAGAAAGGTATCAAGTTTATGACCTGCAAGAAATGAAAGGCAATCACAACTCCTACTTGCATCAAAATAAACATACAAGATAAATTCATGAGTAATCCATTATAATGGCAGTGCAAAAGAATTTGCTAGTGCCAACAAAACCATTATTCTCGAGAAAAAACATACTTGAATCAAAATCTCAGTGTAAGCATAACTGATAAAAGGAAAAGTTCACGGGGCATAAATTTCCCAAAGATTGTTTATGCATCATAATAAAGCTCAAAAAATAAAATTGTCATCATACTTTATTTTGATCAAAGAAAAAGGAGTGGAGAGATAAAAGAAAAAAATAAAAAAGATTTAAACAATTAGAGCTTTCTATCAGTATATTAACAGTCAAGAATCTCCTTTGATAACCGGCAAGCAATCAATTAAAACATACATTTCAGGCATGTCATTAATTAAAATTGCCTCCCTGAGATATGTTACTTCATCACATAATGTTTTTTTTTTTTTAGCATCTTATTGGAGTGGTTAATTCCCAACACCATAAAGTGGAAACTAAGGAGGGTGAGGGTTCAATCCTTAGTCTCTACAATAGATGTCCACATTTTTTGCCACTTAGGCTACTCATGGGAGACACTTCATCACATAATGCTTGATGGAGTAAATAATGAAGAACAGTTAAAATTGAGCTTTTTAGCATGTGCAAAGTACAAGATGGAATGGTGTTATTGCAAGATTTTACAATCTCTTTATCGTGATAAATTATAAATAATTGTATGATTGAAGGCAATTTTCAAGTTTCAGTAATTGGCAATTTTAAAGAAAGGCACTACGGGCAATTTCTCACATTTTCTCCATTAGCTAAGGACAAACTTTCTAAAAGAATTCAGCTTTGATGTCATCCAATTTGTAATGGAAGAAAATTTTGATGCCTTGGTGATAACTTAATTCTAAATATTTCAAATTTCAGTCAATTTCTTTAATTTTGTATTTTTGAACAAACCTAACTCTCCCAAATGGATCAACTTACTAATATTCATATTGGATGGGATTTCTTCAATGTCACAAACAATTGTTTTTCTATTAAAAAATAAAAATAATTAATAAACAGTGGTTAAAATAATTAATTTATAAAGAAAGTATAACACATCTTCTTTTTTTTATTATTATTATTTTGATCAAAGTATTTTTTTTATTAGAAAATTTAAAAATATACTTTTACCAAATTTGAACCACAAAGAACAGACTAATCACATTGTTAAAAAGTAGAATATAATAGCTCTTCCTAAAAGTTAAATGTATAAATAAATATCTAGTGGTACGAGAACAATCTAATAACTTTGTGTGGACCTAAATTTATATTTTATAAAACCCATAAGAATTATAAGTCCAAGATTCAATTATAATTAATTAATTAATTGGTTACTGGATAAGATGGAGACGTTATTTGTAATATTTGCACATTGAAAAGTGGTTCAAATACACAAGAGAATACCGAATTTTAACTTTATTTCAATTTAATCACCAAACTTTAATTTGTATCTTTTTAGATACCATACTTTTTTTTAATTTCACAATAGTGACTCACAAAAACTTTTGGCTCTTTAACAATTCAAAATTACTATTTCGATCCAAAATTAAAGATTTTTTTTACAAATAAGTCCATTTTTCTATTCATTTATTAAAAAATAAAAATAAATTTTGAAATTATTTTATTTCCACCTAATAAGACCAGATTCATTTTGAGTAGTAACATAGGTTAGGAGAAGGTAAACTTCTAAATTTTTTGTAACTTTTGGACAAAATTGAAAAAAAAAAAAAGAGATTGAGGGATTAAAATAATTTTAAAGAGAAATTTTGTGGATTACAAATTTTTAGCAGTACTCTTTTTGAAACAAAAGTAAAGTTAGGTCACCAAAAAGAAACAAATTAAAATTTAATACCCAAACTGTAATAAATATTAAGTTGGATAACCATCATTGTATCGAACTCGTTGGGAAGTTGAAGTAAAAAGGAGACTCTGATGGAAACGTATGTTAGTGGGGCAAAGAAGCAATTATCAATAGAGATAAATGGAGCAAAGAGGGACACAACCAATCCAAGACAACTACAGATTACTTGAACAAACAATAACAATCTTCTTTTAATTTAGCTTTTTAATTAATTTGTTTATTTTCTTTTTAGTCCAACTTTGTTTATAAGCTAGTTTTCTAGTTATTTTAATGAGATCTCTAGTTTTTTAGTCACCTTTGTTATTCAAATTCTCAAGTGTTTAATTCTCTTTATTTGAATTTCCTACCATTATTTGCAAACAATTTCAATGTTAAATATAGCTATTCCATTGCAGCTAGTTTAAGAACCCAAGTAAGTTTAGGTCCCTTAACTTACCGTTTGATAGAAGTCCGTACTGTTCTTGAATATATCTAACCAAAACGAGAAAAGTATAGGTCACCAGCTTGAAGCAAGAATCTGATACAATGGTCAAAACCCAAGCAAAGCTAAAGTTTCAGAAGCAAATTTAAAGTAAAGAATTTAGTTCATGCATGCTGGAATTTTCATTTTTTAAAGTATGTTATGCTTACATAAATGAAGTCATAATATATATTCATAAAAAAATTTCGTCAACTTCTTGTGTTAAATTATTATAGAAAGAAGAATCAATTTGCTAAGAGCATAGATAACTCTATACAAGATTTAAAAGGAAACTAGTCAATGAAATAAAAATATTTTAAACATATAAATATATAGTTATTAGAGTGTGTTTGGTTTAAATGAATTTCATAAAATTTTATGAAATTTATTTACAAATTTGAGTGAGTGTATTTTGTTTAAATGAAAATTTTGAAAATTTATTTCTGTTTCTAATTTTTTAATTTTGTGAAGTTGTTTAACACTAAATTAATTTATATTGATTAAGTATGTTTGGTTTAAATAAATTTGAAATTCATGAAATAAGGGAACAGTCCTAACATCTAGCAATTAGTTATTGCTCTTACTTCCATCCACATGCAATATCGTTCAATTGCCTTTTAATGGATATTTGGATAAGATATAGTTTACCCTTCAATCATGTGCCAATTACCATTTTCATTCTCAATGCTTTGCTGACCTATCATTCAATTACTTTCTATTTTCCATATTTCATAAAAATTAATCCATCTTCTTCGAGGAAAGATTTATGGAGTTATGTCACACAACTGTAATTCACACTTCTACTCTTTCATTATAAGCATTGGTAACACTCAACATATTGAAAAGACAAAAATGACAACACTTTATATGCATGGAGAGCATTTGTGTAAGAGAACATAGTTGAACCTCTTGGACCAAAATCCGAATGTCAGTTTCTTATAATGGGATTCCTGCTAGGATTCCAAGATAACCTATTAGGTTGCTGATTACATCCTTTAACTAATGGATCCTTAATCCAACATTGAGCTTATATGTAAATAATTATATATTGTGAATTGTCGTATTAGTTAAATCCATATAAAAGTGATCAATTGAGTTTGGATAAATTTGGGCCTTAATGTATCTAAAGGTGGGTAATTCTATTTTAATGATGGGCTAAAATGAAAATACCAAAAAGTAACAGGATTGTTATCTATATAGGTGGTTATGGTCCCTAGGTCATACGTACAATGAATTTGATCCTACTTCTTTCTATATCCCATCAATAGACAGAATACACAGAGAAAACCTAAAAGCATTCTCTAAGAAAACGTACTGACCTAGAAGGCCAGCCGCGCAAAGATCAAGGATTAAGGATTGCACTATGGATTCAGGTACGCTTCCGCTACAGTGTTTTGATTTCTTAATTGATTTGACATGAGATTGTGTTCTAGGGTTTTATTTAATTTGGAGATTTTCCAACAAGTGGAATCAGAACCGCTCATGTTAAATCATTAAGGAATTTTTAATTTTTTATTGGTGAATTAAATATTTAGGTATATATATAATTTCATAGCTTTGTGAAATTATATATTAATTTTGGTTTATATTATATATATATATATATATATATATATATATATATATGAAAAGATACTATTTTTTTTTTAATTCGGTGCATTCTGTCTTGCTGTTGTTATTCGTATATATGTGCACATATATGGAATTTTGCTTGCTGTTTGTTGGGTTGGCATATGGTTAAATCAATTATGGCTTCGGGCAATTATGCATGTGAATTTTTGATTGCAAAGGGCACCAGTTGCAATTTTATTATGATTAAGGTTCTCGGTAAACGTATAATATATGTGTATATTATATGTATTGTTTGTCACATTGTGAATGTTGTACAGCTTTTGGATTTTTTGGTTTCAAAATATTCATTGTTAATAATGGGTAAAGCTTTTGTAATTCCTTTTTATTTGGCTTTTGTCTTGTTTTGAAAACTTATACCAGTTTATTAATAATATACATATTGCAATTTTTTTTTTTTGGTTGCAAACCAGTGAGTATATATTAATATTGGTATATCGTGCAGTGTTCTTTGGTTTACAAAAATATGTACATGTATATACATTATTTTAGTGGATTTAGCTTTGGCATACGTGCATATATATACACAGTAACACACTCTGTTTTTTGTTCCTTTGGCAAGTATGTATATATATATATATGCAGTTATGTATTTATGGCTTATTGGTTTTGATTTGGTTCTCAATAAAAAAAAAAATTGCAGCAATGCAATTGAGGAAATTTTTTTTTATGGTGCAATTTTTACAATTAAGGTATTTTGGATACAATTTTAAATTTAAGTAAAGGTGTGGTTTTATATATATTTTAAGATAAATTAGTTGAAGCAACATCTCGCCAAAGTGAGCTCTCTTATGGATATTAATTTAGTTTAAAATATAAACGGTTGTGTGCATGTAACTTATGTGAATATTGATCGGCCCAAAGGAAGATTTGTATTTAACAGAATTATATATGCATATGTGGTAATAAACATGTGATGATTATCCGGTTTTACATGTGGATGATAAATCGGCCCAAAGGAAGATTTGTTATTCGATATGTTACTTATTGTCAGTGTTTGATTACTACACCAAGATATCACTTACAAGTTAATATCGTTGTCCAAAGACATAATATTAATGAAGTACCCGATATCTTGAGATGGGGTTTACCTTTATTTAAATTTATTATTGATTTTGTTTTGGAACTTATGTGAGGTTGTTTTGTTTGTTTGTCGTTCTTTGTTCAGTTATAAATACTCCTGTTAATTTTATTGCCAACATCAATTCAGTTACTATGGTATATGACATTGACTTCAGGTTATGGCAAGGGAACTTTGTAATTGTTCTCGGAGTCATGATGATCTTGAATAAGGCCATTTCGGAAATATTTAGGGGCACAATGTCTGAAAAGACAACTACAGTTAAACAGTTCCCTCCAGAAATTGAAAAGAGGTTTGTCAAGACCGAAAAGGCTGAAATTGATACGCTTTTGACAAAACTACTTTCAATGAGGTATAAAGGTAAAGGCAATATCAAAGAGTACATCACAGAGATGTCTCATCTTGCTTCTAAGTTGAAAGCACTTAAGCTAGACCTCTTTGAGGACTTATTGGTGCATCTGGTTTTAATATCCCTTCCAACACAGTTCAGTCAGTTTAAGGTGAGCTACAATTGTCAGAAAGAGAATTGGTCTCTAAAGGAGCTCATCTCACACTGTGTTCAGGAAGAGAAAAGGTTGAAGCAAGATAACATAGAATGTACTAACCTAGCCTCTACCACTAAGGATAAGGATAAGGGAACTAAAAGGATAAAGGATAAGGAAGCTGCAAATACAGCACCTCAAAAGAAATAACAAAGGAAACCTAAAGATCAAGAAAGAACTAGTTGTTTCTTTTCTGGAGCTGAAAGGAATGCGCTAAACCTAAAAAGTGTCATTAGCTTCTCGGCCAATTGGGAATGCGCTAAATCCGACTCATAGTAGAATATGATATTGAAATCAAATACTACTACCTGAGAATAAATTGGGACAGTGAATTTCTCACTGTCCGGGAGTAGCCACGTCCCTACAATAAAAAGAAGAAATGCCCTAACATGTGGCATTAATCTTTCATCATTTTCTTCAATCTCCTCCGGAACATTTTCAAACTCTCTCTTCAACCAACTATTTTCAAACTTCCCTTCCTGTGATCCCTAAGAGGATCATCTCTGCCTAATAGTTCTTCACAAAGAGTAGTATGAGAAAAATCTGCACTAAAAATTGGTCAGCCATCAGCTTGTAGGCCTATTAAAAAATAAATATCCTTTAATACTAAATAAAACTCATATTCACCAAAACTGAATACTGAATCTTTATAAGAATTAGCAATAACTGCTAAAAACCCTGAATTTTGCCTAAAATAATGAAGCAGAAGAAAAGGACTAAAACATGTATTTTCAAGTTTTCCAGCAACATTGGCATCAGCCTGCCAAGATTTAAATAATTTAAATTTCCTGCTCCTTTCATCCTATATAAAAAAAAAAAGAACTCCAATTATAGCAGCATAATTTAAAATAAAGAAAAGCTATTAGCATAATTTGGATGTTCAATTCAGTAAGAAAGGGCATAAAGAGAAAAGGAATTTTGAGTTTCCAAACACGTATTGGCGAGATAGAAGTTGGTATTAGTGTCATCTAACTCTCCCAAAAGAGTTGATGGGTTATATCTATAATCCAGGGAAGCTTTAGATTAGTTTTTCATTTTGCACCCTATAAAAAAACAAATTCAAATTGACATGTCAGATAAAAATAAAATTAAAAATTAAGGGGAAAATTTTTAAGTTTAGAAAAGTGAGGTAGAAAAAAAAATTATCTAGGTTCTTGGTCTACTCAAACTCTTAACAATCAAACAAGTCAAAAATTTATTTTCAAGAACAAACAAAATAAAAAGGAAAATGAAACAAGTCAAGGCAAGAGTTATTTTTAAGATCTCACAATAGTCAACAAAATAAAGGGAAAAGGGACATGGTAAACTGACATGGTCGTAGAGAGAAAAAGACGCTCTTTTCCTAGGTCCTGGTTTTTACGATGTCCCAGGTGGGGTTTTATTTTTATTTTTTTGGGTCATCAGAGATTTAGTGTTTAGGACGTAAGCTGCAACAAAGAAGTTGAAGCGGTTTGGGCTGGAAGGTTGAAGCAAGAACGGAAAGAGGATAGGCCATAAACTACTTCTATTTGAGAGCTGAGAAGCACCTTTTTTCTTTTTTTATTTTTATTTGGCGTTTGAAGATAACATAGCAGTTTGGGTTTTGGTGGGTTTTGTTCTGAAATTTTTCTTATGTCTTTAAGGAGAGAGAATGGTTATTTATAAAGGTAGAATGAAAAGAGAGGATGAAGGAACTAGGGCTGAGCATAGGTCGGAGCAGTCCGGAGAACATAAATTCTCCGGCCCGACCCCAACATTGGAGATTTAAAAAAACAGTTCTTCAGACCCGGACCCAAAAATTAAAATCTTCACTCTGAATTACTCCGAAAAATCAAAGCAAGTTGGGACGGAGATTCGGAGAAAATGGAGAATTTAAGTCAGTCCACGATTATATTACTTATTTATTATCTAAAAATTCATGCTTAAACCATTGTCAATTCCAATACATAATCGGTTAAAAAAAAGGTTATGTGTAAAAAAAATGACCTTTAGCGATTTAATCATATCTTTTTAAATTTGGCAAAATAAAATACCAATTTATAAATCTTGGCAACTCGAAACACCGATAGAAATTCCAGCTGCCACGTCAGATTGTAATCACCAAAATTTCTATCGGTATTTCAAGTTGCCAAGATTTATAAGTTGGTATTTTATTTTGCCAAACTTAAAAAGATATGATTAAATCGCGAAACTCATGATTTAAAATTGCTAAAATCGGAGCAAATCATGATGAAGATTTAGAGAAAATGGAGATTTCAAGTCGGTCTGGAGCGAAACCAAAATTCAAAGATTATATTACTTATTTATTATCTAAAAATTTATGCTTAAACCATTGTCAATTCCAATACATAATCAGTTCAAAAAAAAATTCCAATTCATAAAATAAATCTATACAACACTAAAAAAAATCCACTCAAAAATAACAAAACTATCAAAAGTCATTCAAATTTTCAATCCCTATAAGTGAAAATCATAGGTCATCAATATTACTTAAATAGTCCCCATTAAACCATCAAATAAGTTTGATCTTGAAGTGGAGTAAAATGGGAGAGTAAACAAAGCACTTTAAGTCCTACAAAGCAGAGAACACTATAAATAAAGTTCATTCTGATATATTATAGAGCAAGTTTATCCCAAAAATTTGGAAAAAAAAATATCAAGTTTATTTAGACAATAAATTTTAGATTCTGCATTTCGATATAAAACAGATAAAAAGTGTCATTAGCTTCTGGGCCAATTGGGGATGCACTAAATCCGGCTTATGCTAGAGTACGATATTAAAATTAAATACTACTACCCGAGAATAAAATATTCTTTGCCTCGGAAGTGCAGAGCTATTATAAGGCATCCGCACAACATCCTATAATATTTTGATAAAAATGTTGGAATTTAAAAAAAATCAATTTAAAAAATTAATTTTAAAATATTTTCATGAAAATGAAATACCTCATCTTTGAAATTCAACAAAATATGCTCCCAGTTGCATTAAAATGAGCGTCTAACGATAGATTATAGAAAGAGGAGCTCCATCACACCAAAGAAGGAAATTCCAAGGGGATATCTACCGATCCACTCAATGCCTGCCTGATCGAGATAATGCGCTCAGTAAAAAACATCTAAAAAATGATTAATTACCAACTAGAATAATTAAAATTTGTTTTTAACATGAAAAAACCTATAGAATGTACCTCTAAAACCCAACTTGCTCCCTTAAAGTTTCTTAATCTCTTAAAGTTTCTTAATCTGCCACTGAGACTTGAGTGCAACTTTGCAAATAATGCAGTGCCCCATGCATAGCTATTTAAAGTATTAGCACTAATGTCTCTCAAAAAATGTAAATACGAAATTGGGACAGTGAATTTCTCATTGTCCGGGAGTAGCAACGTCCCTATAATAAAAAAAAGAAAAGCCCTAACACATGGCGTAAATCTTTCATTATTTTATTCAATCTCTTCTGGGACATTTTTAAACTCCCTCTTCAACCAAGTACTTTTCAAACTACCCTTCCTGTGATCCCTAAGAGGATCATCTCTACCTAATAGTTCTTCACAAAGAGTAGTATGAGAAACATCTGCACTAACAATTGGTTGGCCATCAACTAGTAGGCCTACTAAAAAATAAATATCCTCTAATCCTAAATAAAACTTATATTCACCAAAACTAAATACTAACTCTCTATAAGAATTAGCAATAGCTTCTAAAAATCCTGAATTTTGCCTAAAATAATGAAGCTAAAGAAAAGGACTAAAACATGTATTTTCAAGTTTTCTAGCAACCTTGGCATTAACCTGCCAAAATTTAAATAATTTAAATTTCCTGCTCCTCTCATCCTGTAAAACAAAAAAAAGAACACCAATTATAGCAGCATAATTTACAAAAAAAGAAAAGTTATTAGCATAGTTTGGATGTTCAAATTGGTAAGAAAGGGTGTAAAGAGAAAGGGAATTTTGAGTTTCCAAACACGTATTGTCGAGATAGAAGGAGGTATTAGTGTCATCTAACTCTCCCAAAATAGTTGATGGGTTATATTTATAATGCAGAAAAGCATTAGATGAGTTTTTCATTTTGCATCCTATAGAAAAAACAAATTCAAATTGACATGTCAAATAAAAATAAAATTACAAATTAAGGGAAAAATCTTTAAATTTAAAAAAGTGAGGTAGAAAAAAAAATTATCTAGGTTCATGGTCTACTCAAACTCTTAGCAATCAAACAAGTTCAAAATTTATTTTCAAGAATGAACCAAATAAAAAGGAAAACGAAACAAGTCAAGGCAAGAGTTATTTTCCATATCTCACAATAGTCAACAAAATAAAGGGAAAAGAGACATGGTAAACTGACATAGTTGTAGAGAGAAAAAGACACTTTTTTGTTGGGTCCTAGTCTTTACGAGGTCCCAGGTGGGGTTTTTTTTTTTTTTTTTGGGTCAACAGAGATTTAATGTTTAGGGCGTAAGCTGCAACAAAGAAGTTGAAGTGGTTTGGGCTAGAAGGTTGAAACGAGAATGGGAAGAAAATAGGCCATGAACTACTTCTATTTGAGAGCTGAGAAGCACCTTTTTTCTTTCTCCATTTTTATTTGGCATTTGAAGATAACAGAGCAGTTTAGGTTTTGGTGGATTTTGTTTTAAAATTTTTCTTAGGTTTTTAAGGAGAGAGAAGGGTTATATATGAAAGTAGAATGAAAAGAGAGGATGAAGGAACTAGGGCTGAGCACGGGGTCAGTTCTCTAGACCCGACCCGAACGTCGGAGATTTCAAAAAATAGTTCTTCGGACCCGGACCCAAAAATTAAAATCTCCACTCTGAATTACTTCAAAAAATCGGAGCAAGTCGGGACGGAGATTCAGAGAAAATGGAGATTTCAAGTCGGTCCGGAGTGAAACTAAAATTCAAAGATTATATTACTTATTTATTATCTAAAAATTCATGCTTAAGTCATTGCCAATTCCAATACATAATCATTTCAAAAAAAATTCAATTCATAAAATAAATCCATATAACACTAAAAAAATTTATTCAAAAATAACAAAACTATCAAAAGTCATTCAAATTTTCAATCCCTACAAGCAAAAATTATAGGTCATCAACATTAGTTAAATAGTCCATGTTAGACCATTAAATAAGTTTGATATTGAAGTGGAGTGAAATGAGAGAGTAAACAAAGCACTTTAAGTCCTGTAAAGCAGAGAGCACCATGAATAAAGTTCATTCGGACACATTATAGAGCATGTTTATCCCAAAAATTTAGAAAAAAAATATCAAGTTTATTTAGACAATAAATTTTAGATTATGCATTTCGATATAAAACAGATAAAAAGTATCATTAGCTTCTCGGCCAATTGGGGATGCGCTAAATCCAGCTCATGGTAGAGTACGATATTGAAATTAAATACTACTATCCGAGAATAAAATATCCTTTGCCTCAGAAGTGCAAATCTATTATCAGGCATTCGCACAACATCTTACAATATTTCGATCAAAATGTTGGAATTTAAAAAAAAAATCAATTTACAAAATTAATTTTAAAATATTTTCATGAAAATGAAATACCTCATCTTTGAAATTCAACAAAATATGCTCCCAATCTGCATTAAAATGAGCGTTCAACGATAGATTATAGAAGGATGAGCTCCATCCCTCCAAAGAAGGAAATTCCAAGGGAATATCCACTGATCCACTTAATGCCTGACTGATCAAGATAATGCGCTCCGTAAAAAATATCTAAAAAAATGATTAATTACCAACTAGAATAATTAAAATTAGTTTTTAACATGAAAAAAAACTATAAAATGTACCTCCAAAACCCAACTTAATCCCTTGAAGTTTCTTAATCTCTTGAAGTTTCTTAATCTGACACTGAGACTTGAGTGCAACTTTGTAAATACTACAGTGTCCTATGTATAGCTATTTAAACTATTAGCATTAATGTCTCTCAAAAAAAGTAAATACAAAATTGGGACAGTGAATTTCTCACTGTCCGGGAGTAGCAACATCCCTACAATAAAAAGAAGAAACGTCCCTACAACAAAAAGATAACAGAGCAGTTTGGGTTTTGGTGGGTTTTGTTCTGAAATTTTTCTTAGATTTATAAGGAGAGAGAAAGGTTATATGTGGAGGTAGAATGAAAAGAGAGGATGAAGGAACTAGGGCTGAGCACGGATAGGAGCAGTCCGAAGAATGAAAATTCTCTGGACCCGACCCGAACGTCGAAGATTTTAAAAAACAGTTCTCCGAACCTGGACTCCAAAAATTAAAATCTCCACTCTGAATTGCTCCAAAAATCAGAGTAAGTCGGGATGGAGATTTCAAGTATGTCCGGAGTGAAACCAAATTCATAGAATATATTACTTATTTATTGTCTAAAAATTCATGCTTAAACCATTGCCAATTCTAATACATAATCAGTTCAAAAAAAAATTTTAATTCATAAAATAAATCCATATAACACTAAAAAAATCCACTCAAAAATAACAAAACTATCAAAAGTCATTCAAATTTTCAATCCCTACAAGCAAAAATCATAGGTCATCAACATTAGTTAAATGGCCCCCGTTAGACCATCAAATAAGTTTGATCTTAAAGTAGAGTGAAATGAGAGAGTAAACAAAGTAGAGTGAAATGAGAGAGTAAACAAAGCACTTTAAGTCCTGCAAAGCAGAGAGCACCATAAATAAAGTTTATTCGAATACATTATAGAGCATATTTATCCTAAAATTTTGGAAAAAAAATATCAAGTTTATTTAGACAATAAACTTTAGATTCTGCATTTCGATATAAAACAGATAAAAAGTGTCATTAGATTCTCGGCCAATTGGGGATACGCTAAATCCGGCTCATAGTAGAGTACGATATCGAAATCAAATACTACTACCTGAGAATAAATTGGGATAGTGAATTTCTCACTGTCCAGGAGTAGCAGCGTCCCTACAATAAAAAGAAGAAATGCCCTAACATATGGCGTTAATCTTTCATCATTTTCTTCAATCTCCCCCGGGACATTTTCAAACTCCTTCTTCAACTAACTACTTTTCAAACTACCCTTCCTGTGATCCATAAGAGGATCATCTCTGCCTAATAGTTCTTCACAAAAAGTAGTATGAGAAAAATCTGCACTAACAATTGGTTGGCCATCAACTGGTAGGCCTACTAAAAAATAAATATCCTTTAATCCTAAATAAAACTCATATTCACCAAAAACCGAATACTGAATCTTTATAAGAATTAGCAATAGCTGCTAAAAACCTTGAATTTTTCCTAAAATAATGAAGCAGAAGAAAAAGAGTAAAACATGTATTTTCAAGTTTTCCAGCAACCTTGGTATCAATCTGCCAAAATTTAAACAATTTAAATTAATTGCTCCTCTCATCCTGTAAAAAAAAAAAAGAACTCCAATTATAGCAGCATAATTTAAAATAGGGATAATTACATTTTTAGTGTCTAAACTTTTCTATTTTTGCTATTTTGGTGTCTCAACAATTTTTTTGTTCAATCAAGTGTCTCAACTTTTCTATTTTTGCTATTTTGGTGTCTCAACAATTTTTTTGTTCAATCAAG
>CATIWO010880783.1:0-23906 GCA_949673435.1 Macaranga tanarius | reverse complement strand
TTAAGTTATTTTGTAGTAGTGAAGTCTAAATTAGAAATATTTAGCTTTATATGGTAGATATTAACTATTAAAAATTAAAAATAAGATTGATAATTAAATTTTTAATTATTTTTATAATGATTAATAATTAAGAATTATTTGAGTAAATTTTAATTATTTTTATTGAAAAATTATTTAATAATTTAAATTTAATTTTTTTAATATTAGGTATTGATATTATTATATTATATTATATTAATAATAGATAAATTATAAATTTTAAAAAATTTTATTACATTATATAAAAATAGTATAACCAAGTATAAGAATGTAATACTCATTACATTACATTTATTTTAAAGCTCATGTAACCAAGTATGGTAATGGAATAATAAATACATTCCATTCCATTGCATTTTAAATTCCATTACTTTACTCATTACACTGCATTCCATTACTACCAACCAAGCAAAGCCTTAGCTTTTGTGGGTATCCTACGTACCTATAAATATTATATCCGTATCTCATTCTTTACAGTTCCAAATTTTGTGATTTAAGATTTTGTTTAAAGCTAATGTTAAAATTTTGTTTAAAACATCCCAGTTAATAAGATGAACTTTACAATGATCACTATCTGATCCCACATAAATTGTCATATCATTTTCTTAATCTGATCACAAACACCCATAACTAATTGGACTGTTTGTATATGGATAAAGAGAAATGCTTGCAAAAATAAACTTTACCGATATAATATGCTCTGCAATATTTAGACCATTTTCTCTCCAACTTTAAAACCACTAAGAAATTCTATCCAAGATAAACTAATATATTCCCATCTTAATTGTGCTATAAAAAGTTGGAACATTAAAAATACTTTCCAAAATTTGAAGTTAAGGATATGTCAGAGATGTCAGTTAATGCTTGTGCTAGAGAAGCATCAACATTATTTGAAATACATAAAGATTTGCAAAATTTACGTTTTTGACCTAATGCATTGCAAAAATCCTATAAGTAAGCTTTATCAGCAATATTATTAAAACTTCTACAAACAAGATCATTTTATTAGCAAAAAAATATGATGATTTTAAGCCACACTAAGACAACTTAATTGGTAATCACAATCTATTATTGATATCTCTGTTGATGATGTGAGCTAACCATTTTACACACATGATAAAAATGTAATAAAGACAATGCATTGCCTTGATAGGTACTGATACGAACCTATTAGACGACCTGCTCTAGACACTCGCTTAACATGAACTCAAATCTACGCTCTCAAGAAAAGTTTATATCAAGTTCCAAATCAGACATATGAAAAGATGCTACAATCTATTATCTGAAGATATATTGATAAGTCATAAGGTATTTGCCATAAACATAAAGTTTGATAAGAACACATGGTTAAATAACCAAAGAGAAAATTCTCTAATTTTTTTATTAATCATCCATGGCTACCCAAGTTATATAAAATAATGCCTTTATATAGGCTTAACAAACCCTAAAAGAATCCTAATTAATTTCCTAATTGAATAATGAAATATAATCCTATTTAAATAAGAAAACAAAATTCTACCTAAATAAGAAATATAATCCTATTTAATTTCAAATTTACATATGCAGTAGCTTGTAATGCACTTTTGACTAATATTAAGATTGAATTGACTCAAGCCCAAAATATAAAAGTTATATCCTTTAAAGTTAAATTTAATTAGCATCTTGAATTACTTCATTTGAAGTTAAATTTAATCAGCATCTTGAATCACTTCATTTGGATTTGTATTGAGTGAGATACGACCCATTTACTAAAATACGCTCAGTCTACCTAGATCTGTACATAACTTGATGATTGTCTCAAAATTCATCCCTTGAAGACGATCGAATTAGCCATAAGTTTCTTCATCAAAGTTGTAGGTCTATGTCTTAGCTTTCTACAATCATTTGAATAGCCTCAATCCAACTTATGTAGAGTGAGTTATAGCCAAAATACTAAACCCTGCTAATAAAATTTATACAAATTGAGCTTGTCTTAAATAAAAGTTGACCTATTGGTATAAGCTACTCTTGAAATCTTCTTTTATGTTTTCATGTAATGAATTTTTTTTATTTTTTATAATGCCTATCATTTAGATTTACCTGTTGAGTATAATGTAAGTGCTACTTTTAATGTGGCTAATTTATCTCCCTTTAATATAGGTGATAGGTTGTATTCGAGGACAAATTCTTTCAAGGAAGGGGGGAATAATATGGATCGGCTACAAGTTAACGGGCTTAATAGAGAGGCAATGTAACAAACAGAGTCTATTCATGGACTACATTCACCTCAAAGAAATTATGATGCATTGGAGTTACCTCAAAGCCTAATAATTAGATCAATGGCTAAAAGGTTCAAAAAAGCATTACAAGGCTTTATGAAGAATATATGGGTTGGACATGAAGATCTAAAGTGTTGCAAAGGCTTTATTCAATGTGGAGATTAAAACGATTGGGTTTTATTTAAAATATTCCAAGTTCAAATTGATAATGATGCCGACTAGACATGTTGATATTGGGTTTTAATAATTATATGGGCTAGCTTTATTTTGGGCCTTAGTTTATCTTAGTTTGGGTAGGACTTTGATTTAATATTAGAGTTATCTATTTTAGATTAGTAATCCTAGTATGTTTTGGATTTAGAGAGTTTGTTTTATGTTGGATGTCTAGTATATTTGAGTTTCCTTTTTTTCAATGGAAAGCTAGTAGAATTAGGAGTCTTATTGGATTATTTATCATCCTTATATAAGGATGGATGAATTTTCATTGAAAATAACAAGAGTTTTCTTTTTACTAAGCAAATAGATTGCTTGTTTTCTAGTGTTCTTAATTTAATGTAACCAAACTTATCAAAAAAATTGATAAACCTTTGTGGCGTTCAAACAATTGGAATTTAAAAGACTTAGTTTCTTTAGGTTCTAATTGAAAGATCAAACCTTAAAATATGTTTTCTTGGCTTTCTTTAGGCGTGATATTGGGTTATTAAAGAGATTTTCAAGTTAGTGATATACGGGTTCACATAACCAAAGGGTTCGTGTATTCTATTCTTGGAGGTTTCTATAACAGGTACCTTAAGGATTTAAATTGCTCTAATTGCTCATTATTCTAAAGTAATGTCATAGTTAGAGAAGTGATGCACTCCACAATTATGCTTATATAAAGACTAGAAAATTGAATATCACAAAGAGTGCTTCAAACAAACTCCCATGAGATTTTATTATAGGCTTTGACTTAGCCGATTTAATGGTCATGAGGCCTTTACCACTTTTTTTGTCTCATTGAATAAAGAACTTCCTAAAAATATCATTACATTGTTCAAAATTTAATGCTTGGAAATAAAGTTACTTTGGATGTGAGAAATGATTTTTGGAAGTACCCTCTTCAATTGATTCACAGGCACCTTCATAATCACTTTATAAGAGACATTACAAAGGCTTATCATCCTAAATTGACCTAAATACTCTGGGTAATTGACTTTTAGGATCAAACATAATAATATAGAATTAATACCTCTAGTAGCTCCCCTCCATTATGAAAAGTGAGAACAAAGTAACCAAAGCTCTCATATATCTTACCCCATAATTTTTGGAAGAACACTATATAAAGTCCATCAAGTCCCGGAGCTTTAAATGGTTCTATATCAAATAAAGTATTCATAACTTCTTTTACTCCAAAAGTTGAAACAACATGTTCATATTTTTTTTAACACGAGTGAAAATTTTCTCAACTATAAAAAAAATTAAGTTGCAAAGACTTGTTTTATTATAGATTCATGAAAATTGTTTGGCCATTATTTTAAGTTACTTTTCATCTCTAATCCATTCATATTCGACATTTTAAGACTATTAATATAGTTATGACTTCCTCAAATTAAAGTGGAAATATAACAATATTTAGTACTCTTATCCAAAAGAGAATCGAATTCTCTATTGATTTTTAGAACCATATCATCTTCTCTTGAAACAAGACAATATCTAACTCCTTATGAAGTTCTGCTTCCAATTTTAGAAGTTCTATTTTAGGCTTAAATGTAATAAGCTTTTAAACCTCTTACAACCTATATACTCTATTTTTTCAATGCTCAACATCTGTGAAGACATTCTTATTCTATTGCTTAAATTAAGAAATTATACTCTTTATATTTGCCATAAAATTTTCTTGCTTGTTCCAATTGCACTCAACAAAGTTAGCAAAGTTTGAGTGTGAAAACCAAGATGCCTAAAAATGAAATGGCCTTTGTGGTTTCTCATTGGATTCTCGAGTTAACCTTATAAGAAGAGAAGTATAATCTGGTTGGTCATGAACTAAATGTTCAACTGAAGCACCATTAAATTGAGTATGCTATTCCTTGTTACAAGGTTTAATTTTGCCCTATAACAAGTATACTTAGTTTTCCCTTGATGCCACATAAAAACAAGTCTTGGAAATATAACATCAATCAAACTATTCTAAAAAAATCCATCAAAAAACATAATTAAGAACTTTTAAAAAATTCTTTTTAGACCGTAGAATCTCTTCTTATGAGTATACTGAGTTAAAATCTCCTATCACAATACAAAGTAGTGAAAAGGTCAAAATTTTGACTTGAAAAGTCTTCCTAAAGCTTTCAATACAACCCTGGATTAGGACTCCTATACACCAAAGTCAGTAGCCAGGGGTCTGAATTAATGAATCTAATATTATAGCATATGAACTGGGGATGGGTAGCTAGAATATAAAGCTGAATGGTACTTTAATTCCACATGACCTAAATCCCTCTACTATAACCCAACGCCTCTATACGACACCACTTTTTAAAACCAAAATTTCGTACAAATATGAGTTGTCTATTCATTACTAACTTTAGGCTTAACCAAACTAAGAATATCCTGTCAGTTTCTCTGAACTAAAAAGTTTAAAATATAGTGGCAATCCTTTGACATTGCTCATCATAGATTATAATTTTCTACCACTTTTAGCTATCCTACTGGTTACCTTTGAAAACTTTCCTTTAGAGACTATCCTAGTAGCCTCATTAATCTTGACTAGAAGCCCAAGTTATGCTCCTTTTTGGAATAAAAATTCTTAATTATAATATTTTATAGGTAAATATGGAATGTGAACTTAAGCCATACTTCTATCAATTACTGTATTCATGGAGCCAAAACTTGGATACCATCATATTACAGTTTGATACCATCATCTTACCATTTGATAATGATCTGCAATTACCTATGACCCTTTAAAAGTGCATAGCAATAGTCATTCCTTCCTTTAAACCAAATGAGAAAGAAAGTATTCTCTAAAGCAACCAGTTCGATTATGGACTTTGGTCTCAAAAGTTATTTTAACCTTTGCATCATATAGTTATACACTATAGATTTCCCAAGAATTTTAACTATTAGGGTATTTTGCCACTTCTTAGACAATATCATCGTCCCTACCTTAGACATTTTGATCACTAGACATTTTTAATCTCCATTATCATCCTCATCATCATTTGAGATGTCATCCGACATATCCTTAACCTCTACTCACTTGTGTTTATCTAGTTACCCATTAGTGTATTTTAAAAAGATAGTCCAACCATTTGGGTTTCTTCAACCTTGATTTCTATTAAAACATCCATACTGCTTATCACCTCATCTATTGGTCCCTTGACATCATCTTGCACCTTTATCTTCTTATTATTATATTTCAGCAAATATTCCTCTTTTGAGGAATGTTCTCTTAGTAGTTTAGAGGTGTTTTTCATTTTTTCTTATATAAAGATATTATTTTCTGTACTTTTGGAAGTAATAGATTATGAAATTTTATAATTAAATATAAAGATGATTCTCTTTTATCATTTAATAAACCAAATATTTTTATTCAACTCTTATATTTATGACAAACAATTATAGACTTATCAATCCATCTTTAGACAATAAATTATGGTATCTTTCTTTTATAATCTAGGTTCATCTCTCTTTTATAGAGATGAGTTCTTATCATATTTAGAACTTGATTTGAATTTTACTTAAGAATATGAGTTATGGTTCATATTGATCGAGTTTTTTAAAGCAAGTCATCTAACGGGGTTGTATCATTTGTTATCAAAGCTTTAATTAAAATCAATTTGTGTTTAATTAATTCTACGTATCCTTAGTTTTTCTTTAAAATTTTTAAGATTCTGAATTGCTTCATTTTTTATTGAAAAAATATTTATGATTTTTTTTTTGTTTTAATGACACAAACTTATTAGATTACCCATTCTAATGAACTCGATCAATATGAACTCAAACCTATATTCTCAACAAAAGTTCAAATCAAGTTCTAAATCAGAAAAGAATTTAGAGCCCATTCCCATAAAAAGAGATGAACCTACATTATAACGAAAAGACATTACAATATATTATCTAAAAATAGATTGATATGTCATATTATTATTCGCTAAAAATATAAAGTTTGATAAGAATGTATGGTTAATGAAATAACTAAAGAGAATTCTCTTTATATCTAATTATAAAATTTCACTATCCATTGCTTATAAAGTTATGGAAAATAATGCCTCCTATATATGCTTAATAAACTTTTAACAAAAGCTAATTAATATCCTACTTAAATAAAGAAGCATAACTATACTTAAATTAAAAGTTGTTATTACAGTAGCTTCTAATGCGTTTTTCACTCAAAAAATAGTTAACTCTAGCATAAAACATGAAAGTTCTAACAATAGATGTTATCTTTTAAATTAAATCTTGAATCATTGATTTTGGAGCTGTAATGAGTGAGATAAAAACCTAATACTAAAAAATGTACAGGTTATTCGAGAAAGCTAAAAGCTCAAAGGCCAAAATGTTGGCCCATTTGTTTATTTGGCTTTAAACCTCTAAAGCATAAACTAAAGGAATAAAGTTTGATTTGGCTTTTAAACTTTTTGAAAAAGTTCAAATTGCCATTTTTAATCTTTTCCATCAATTTACATCCTGAATTTTGTAAGAAAGGTCAAATTGACCCAAAACATTTCATTTACACCCTTATTGTATGAGATATAAACAAATATCACAATAAAAATTACAGAAAACTCTCTGATAGTTTAGTTAGTTAACAAATTAGTCCATACTTTCATAAAAACATTTAGTAAAAAAATTATTTTTTTTTTTTAAAATTTTATTCAAGCCCTTAATTTTTTTATAGTATATTATATTATTAGACAAAATTATTTAGTCACTAATCATTTTATAATATTTGAAATATTAAAATTTATTTTATTTATTATACTATTAATTTGTATATTAATACATATGATTTTAAAATATTATAATATTATGTGTCAAAATTTTTTGAAATATTTTAATATTTGTATGACATGTTAATATACGTATAAAGAATATTATTTTAAGTCATTGAAATTATTTATATGTTAAAAATTGTTGATATTTTTTAAAATTATATATCATAGTTAATTATTTTAAAAATGATAATTTTTAAGTGTATTAATATAATATATTATTATTTTAAAATTTAAACACATAAATTTACATTATTTAAATTTATATATTTTTATATATTTATAGTTAACTATCATAAAAAATAATTTACTACTATAAGTATTATAATACTTTAAAAATTTTGACACACAATATTAAAATATTTTGATATTATATGTGTTAATATACAAAGTAATATTATAAGTACATAAAATAAATTTTTTTATTTCAAAATTATTAGCAAATAAATAAATTACCTAGTAATATAATATATTAAAATAAATTTAGGCATTAAATATGATTTTAAAAATAAAATTTTAATTTTTTATTAAATGTGTGTATTCATATGGACTAATTTGTTAACTAATTAAACTATTAGGGGTCTTTTTATAATTTTCATTGTGATATTTGCTTACATCTCAAATAATAAGACTGTAAATAAAATTTTTAGGCCTAATTTGACCTTTATTGCAAAGTTCAGGGGGGTAAATTGATGGAAAAAGTCAAAAAAGGGAAATTTGAACCTTTCAAAAAAGTTCAATGGCCAAATCAAACCTTATTCCTAAACTAAATACATATAATGATAGTTTTAACTTCAAACAAATAGCCTAACATTAAATTACACTTAAAATAACATAAATAGAGGTTGTTAAGTAAAAATATAAATGAAAAAATGCAAAGATTACTTCAACTCTTATTATAAACAAGTCTAATTGCTCCTAGTCTATTTAAGATCACATCATCCTCTCTTTCCTCAAAAAGATTTATCTTTCAATCTTGTCATGCCATGCTTGAAATCTGATAGTGCCATGGGGGGGGGGGGGGGGGGCGGGGGAGGATGAATAGGGCTAATGAAAATTTTTTTATTAATTGAAGGATTTGAAGGTGAATCAAAAGGCATGGAAACAAGAATAAAAGCAAGAAAGAAAATAAGCAATGAACACTTTGACTTATAGAGGTTTAGATTTTCAAAATCCTATTCCTCTACTTAACTTCTCCTAAGTTAGAATTTTCAATCCATCGATACTAATTTATTAATAATATAGATTACAACTAAGAGTGTTTTTAGGCTCAACTCAAACCTTTACAACAGTTGAGTTTTTCGTGGCTAAACTCAAACCACAACCTAAATATTAAGTATTTAGATTGGCTAATACTTAAACCAAACACAAGAGTTAATCCTTACTTTCCCTTACTTAATCCAAGAGAGAGATGAAGTAAAATCCTAATTCTAAATCACAACACAAAACTCAAGAATGTATAAAAGATTAAAGATTACAATTAAGGCTTTAAATGCTCAATTGAATACTAAAAATTAATTAGCTTAACCGGCTATCTAACTTCTTAAATGAAGTTTCAAGGCTAGTATTAATAGCTGAAGAGTGAAAATTAGTTATTGGAGTATTGCCAATTCATCCCCAGCCTTCATCATCTTCATTAAATGCTTCTTTAACTTTTTGTAGAAAAAAGCCTGCTCATGATGGCGAGGAGCAGTGTCATGATTGTGAGGGTTAAAAAACTAATTATTGCCTTCAAATTCTGCCCTTTTATAAAGGTACCATATGGATCGTGAGGAGAGGCTTATGATTGTGACCCCTATGCTTATGACTAAGAGCGGAGACTGTGAGGGATGTAGACTTGATGATTAAATTTGATCTTCAAATGGCCCTAAACTATGAGAGCTCCTCATAGTCATTAGGGGCACTTATGAGAAGCATATGAAATTTCAAGAACTTCACTCATTTAGCCTTAATTGATCTCCTTTGACTCATGATCCTCATACATTTTTTTAGAGGCATTCAAGAGGGTCCTAGAGGCTTCAATTTGATCTTTAATGTTTGCCTCATTGATTATTATTTTAATCCTAACACATAGACAAACATAAATACACATAAACACACATATTAGAAGTTCAAAATCATTTTTGAAAGTCAAAACAAAGATGGATTAGGGATTGATCATGAAAATGGTCAATAAAATACGAAAAAGAGTTAGATAAATCTTCGCACACACCCTTACATGTTTCACTTAAGCACTCGTCGCCATAGGAAACTCTTCTTCTCTTGTTTAAACTCTTTTTTTTAAAAGAAAAACTCATGAAAATAATGAATAAAAACCACAAAAAAGAACTACACATCTTTATTTTTTTAAAAGTTAACAAAAGAAATAAAAATAAGGGTGAATTACTATTTACCCCCTGTGGTTTGATGTATTATACTACTTGGTCCTTGATATTTGAAAAAATACTTATTCATCCCTGACATTTACTTTTTTTTAGCACTAATTAGTCCTTCTGTAGGGATGAAGTAGTATAATAAAAAGCACAATATCAGGGATGAATAAGTATTTTTTTTAAATATCAGGGATGAAGTAGTGTAATTTGACAAACCCCAGGGGGTAAATAGTAATTCACCCTAAAAATAAACATGATTCAAAGATATAATCAACGCAAAACTTTAGGTATATTAAACCTAAAACCTTTGTTAAATTTAATCAATTAAATGAAGCTCTAATTTTAATTAATATGACCAACACAAATTTTAGGTATATTTGTAATATTCTGCCCTAGAGATTAATCAGCTTTTAGATAGATTTATGGACTAGATTACATTAGAAATAAAATTTTAAATGTTAATTTGTGCTTAAAGATTTTTATAAGGATCAAAATGGATATTTGCCAAAAAAGGGCTTATTCTATACCAATTCATTTCCTTTTCTTCTTAACCACCTCTAGCTTCTTGTTACGTCCCTTTCTTCTTCATTTGTCATTTTCTTTCTTTTCTTTTTCTTTAAATCTTTAAACAACAACTTCAAGCATTGGTTCATGCTTCTAGAAGCAAATTCAAGCTTATATAGATTCAAGTATTTTTGGTAAGTAAACATATATAACTTTTAAGCTTTTGAATTATTCAATTTTGATAATTTGATTGTATGTTGAGTTTTAAGCTTTACTTATGCTAAAACAGATCCTTTTAAGTGTTTTTCTTGTTTAGATGTTGAATTGGTGTTGAAATTCAGTGAAAATATACAAAAATGGACGTTTTTTAGTTGCAGGAACCATTCTGGATCGATGAGGCGACACCTCAACACTAAGGAGGTGCCTCAGTGCATAGAGGCGGCATCTCAGCACTGAGGAGGTGCCTTAGTGACCATTTTTGAGCCCCAAAACCCTATTTTGAGCATTTTTGGACTATTTTTTGGGTCCTAAACCCTATTATTTTAGCTATAGATCAACTTAAGTTGAGTAGAATTGAGATTTAAGCTTGTATCCTTATGAATTTGCTTATGAATGTTAGGATCAAATCCGGCTGAAGCTATAGAGCCTAGGTCAGGGCCAACCAACTAGATTTTTGCTCAACAAGCTCAAGTGAGTGGTTATATGTATATAAAGTTTGTTTTAAAACTAAGTACATATAAGTATATATATGTAAAGTTATTAAAATATTTTCTATGATTTAAGTAATGATGTTTCCTTACAAATAGTCTTTTATCGACTGTTAACTTGCAAATATAGTTTTATAAGTTATTTAGCTTTTATATCTGAAATTGGGAACATGTAGCAGTATATATTTGTTACTGATATAGTTGAAGTATTTTGAAGCAAGAATGTGTTTATTGTTATTATTTGTGAAATGATTATTCTCAGCAGTATTTTGATACTAGCATCAACTAGATATTCAGCTATTATGTTTTATTAATAGTTTGATAAATGCGAATAAATGATTTATAAGCAAACCTATATACTCGTGATATGTATCCTTTAGATTACACTATGATGGTTGGTGTCTTATATCAGTAATATTATTAGTAACTGTCTTAGAGACAGCGCTTGGTTGTATATGTAGCCTTGGGGGCGTACAATTGGGTGGTTAGCCCATGGGGGGCAGCTCTGCGCATGCGTATGACTAGCATTATATATATATATATATATATATATATATATATATATATATATATACACTTAGGCTGCCAGCGTCATCATTGCGTCCATTGTGTTAGCAAACTAGCATAATCTGTTGGTTACACATTTAATGAGTGTATAGATTAAAATGATTATTAATGTTTATTATATTTTATAGCAAATGTGTAGGATTATATCATTTCAGCAACCTAAGAGCTATTTTCAATATAGTTATGAATATATCTTTATATTTATTTAGTGAATAGTTAGTGTTCCTATTTTACATTATTATACTTTATTTTAGACTACTCACTAAGTATTCTCATACTCACTACTCTTATTTTAAAATATTTTCAGATTTAGTGGAGTTTCAGCATTAGTAGCTCGTAGGACCTATTTTGGGAGTCCACCTGGTGTCTAGAAAAGGTTGTGCTAAGAAACTTTATCTGTAGTTTTTTAAGTTTACCTCTAAGTTTGTCTTATTAATAATAAGTGGATTGTATATATGATGAACTGAGGATATTTTAAGAAAATTTCTATTATGTATAAAAAGTCTATGATGTATAATAATAGCATTATCATAAGTTTATCTTGATATTTAAGAAATTTGAAATATAGGTATGATTTATGTTCTACTACCAGCATTAGTACCAGCTTAGTATTTCTAGCATTTTAGTATGTCACGCCTGCTCAACAGCTAGTGGAGCGGGTGTGACAATCTTTTGGTATTAGAGCCTAGGTTTAACAGCTTATATAATGTTCTATCTTTAGAATAGAATTGTGAAGTCTAAGACTTTACTCTATCATGTTTTTATAGAATAATGCCACCAAGACTTAGAGGTGGTAGAGGCTGTGAAAATCGTGACTATGTTGCTAGGATTGCTAATATTGGCCAACCTCATAGGAATCCTTCTGAACATCCTAAAAGAGCAGATGATATATCTGTTAATAAAGTGGAATATAAGGATTCCACCTTTGGTGGTGTATCAGGAGCGTATCCAACAGCTCTACCTCCATAGCCTATTCCTGCACCTTTAGCTCATCCATCACCAGTTCCACCTATTCCTCAGCCAGCGCAGCCAGTACCTCATTTTCATGCTGATGTTGGAATAGGAGCTTTTATGACCCAAGCTTTTGTGGCTGCTATGACTGCTTGGGAGTAGTATCGTGATCCCTAGATAATTGTGGATCGTGCACGCAGATTATGTGCATATGATTTTAAGGGGTCTATAGATGGTGGACTAGATGATGAATGGTTGAAGAAGCTAGAGAAAGCTTATATGATCTTAGGATTAATAGAGATTGAGAAGGTGCAGAATGTGCATGAATTTGTGAAGGGATTAGCGGATGGTTGGCTATCCAGAGTTCACCATTTATATAGTGAGGGGTTGATGTGGAATATATTTCTCACGGAATTTTATAAAGAATATCTGACGGGGAGTTATAAGAAAGGCAAGCAGGAGGCATTCTTTAATTTGACTTAAGGTAGTCTGTCAGTTAAGGATTATGCGGACCTATATAAGGATCTATATCGCTTCATTTATAAGATTATACCTTCGGAGGAAATCAAGTGTGACAGGTTCAGGAGTGGACTGAAAGCTTACATAAAAATTGGAATAGCGTGGTACGAAGGGAATAACTTTCGAGAATTGGTCCAGAAGAAACTTGATTTTGAGAAGGTGAGGAAATAAGAGATAGAGCAAGAGCAGAAGAATAAAAGGTTTATCCCTAGTTCTTCTTAAAATTTTATAGATAGACTAACCAATTGAGGAGTTAGCACATTACCACCTAGACAAGGTTATAGTGGCACTGGTCGAGGTTCTTATATGAGTTATGGGCATTAAGCAAGTCAACCTCAGATGAGTCAGAGTTCTGTAAGGCAGCCGGTTGGTTGCTCGACTGGTGGCCAAAGGCAATCTTAAGGAGGTATGCTGTAGAATAACTAGAGAAGAGTCAATGCCAAACTTGTGGCAAGTTTCATGAATGAGAATGTAGAAAACGATCGTTGGGTTATTATGAGTGTGGAGAAGTAGGCCATATTAAAAGACATTATCCTTTACTAGTGCAATTTTATGGTTCAGGATGAGGAACTGGTGTTCCTAAGAATTAGAGTAGTAATAGGAATTTGCTACCAAGTAGATAGGTTACCACTGATTATAGCCCTACTGTTGGCAGAGGTAGAGGTAGTATTGTTTTTACAACACCTCATTAAAGCCAAAATGCCCAGCAGAATTGACCTTTGACTTAGGCCAGAGTTTTTTCAATGACACAAAATGAAGCATTGGCATCTCCAGAATTTGTTACGGGTATGTTAACTATCCTTGACCGAGATGGTTCTGTGTTATTTGACCCAAGAGCAGCACATTCTTTTATGTCTCACTCTTTTGCTTTGCATGCTAATTTTAAGCCTAGTTCCTTAGATGCTGTGATGATTATTAGTAATCCTTTGGGAATTCTAAGGCTTGTGAGAAAGTGTATAAGGATTGTGTAGTTAAGATAGGTGAGCATGAGCTTTTAGCAAATTTAGTTCCCCTACAACTTCAAGTTTTAGATGCAATCTTAGGCATGGATTGGCTATCTCGCCACTATGCTACCATAGATTATTTCAACAAAGTGGTAGAGTTTAATCATCTTGGGGAAACTAAATTTTCTTTTCAAGGGGTATGAAATGCTCTTTCCTCTTGTTTAATATCTACCATAACTGTGAAAAAAATGTTAAGGAAGGGTTGTCAAGTATATCTTACTTATGTGGTTGACACTAAGTCTGAAGGGCTGAAATTAGAAGATATCCCAATAGTATGTGAATTTAGAGATGTTTTTTCCAGAAGATCTTCCAGGTTTACCCCCAGATAGAGAAATTGAATTTGCTATAGATATGATTCTGGGTACAACTCCTATTTCTCAAGCACCCTATAGAATGGCTCTAACAGAGTTAAAAGAATTAAAAATTCAGTTACATGAGTTATTAGATAAGGGTTTCATTAGACCTAGTGTATCACTATAGGGAGCACCTGTTTTGTTTATCAAGAAAAAGGATAGCTCCATGAGGCTATGTATAGATTATCGATAGTTGAACAAGATTATAGTGCGGAATAAGTATCCATTACCTCGTATTGATGATCTTTTTGATCAATTACAAGGAGCTAAAGTTTTCTCAAAGTTCAACTTGAGGTTTGGATATCACCAACTGAAAATCAAAGAGATAGATGTACCTAAGACGGCTTTTAGAATACGTTATGGACATTATGAGTTTTTTGTTATGCCGTTTGGGTTAACCAATGCACCAGCTACCTTTATGGATCTCATGAATAGAGTATTTAGGGAATACCTAGATAAATTTATGATTGTATTCATAGATGACATATTAGTATATTCTCGAAGTAAAGAGGAACATGAAGAACATTTGAGGACAGTTTTGCAAACTTTAAGAAATAAGCAACTATTTGCTAAATTGAGTAAATGTGAGTTTTGGCTAGATCAGATTGATTTCTTAGGGCATGTTATATCAGTAGAAGGCATTTATGTGGACCCTAAAAAAATTAAAGCAGTAGTTAAATGGGAACAACTAACTAATACCATAGAGATAAGGAGTTTCTTGGGTTTAACTAGTTACTATCGCCGATTTGTTCAAGATTTTTTAATCATAGCAACTCCATCAACAAAATTGTTAAGGAAAAATATGAAGTTTGTATGGACAGAAGAATGTCAAAGGAGTTTTGAAGAACTTAAGACATGTTTAACTTCTACACCAGTATTAACTCTTCCTACTAGTGATAGTGAATTTGTGATATATAGTGATGCTTCTAATAAAGGATTGGGTTGTGTTCTCATGCAACATGGAAAAGTTATAGCATATGCTTCCAAACAACTTAGGCCGCATGAGTTAAACTATCCTATCCATGACTTGGAATTAGCAGCTACAGTGTTCACTCTTAAGACTTGGAGGCATTATCTATATAGAGAGACGTGTCAAATTTTTACAGATCACATATCTCTTAAATACCTTCTTAGTCAAAAGGAGTTAAATTTGAGACAAAGATGATGGATTGAGTTATTAAAGGACTGCGACTGTACAATTAAATGTCATCCTGGCAAGGCAAATGTTGTAGCAGATGCTCTTAGTCAGAAATCCTATGGTAACTTAACTCATATGAAGTCTGTGCAATTCTCTTTGTTTATGGAACTTCAAGCTATGAATGTGGATATAAAGTTAGATAATTAAGGAACATTATTGGCAACTGTCAAGGTTAGACCCGTTCTGGTAGAAAGAGTTAAGGAAGCTCAAACTCAAGATGCTTATTTATGTAAAGTTATTGAAGAGATGAAAAGTGGGTCATGAACTGATTTTTCTCTTAGAGAGGATGAAACTTTAATGTTTGAAGAAAGAATTTGTGTTTCAAATGTAGAAGATTTAAAGCAGGAAATTATGGAGGAAGCATATTGTTCTGTGTACTTAATGCATCCGGATAGTACCAAGATGTATCGTACATTAAAGAAAAACTATTGGTGGCAGGGTATGAAAAGAGATATAGCAGACTACGTAGTAAGATGTTTGGTTTGTCAATAAGTGAAAGCTGAACATCAACATCCATCGGGTCATTTGCAACCACTTCCTATTCCAGAGTAGAAATAGGAGCATATTACCATAGATTTTATAATGGGACTACCTCATACGCAACAAGGACATTATGCAATATGGGTAATAGTGGACAGGCTGACTAAATCGGCTCACTTTTTGCCAGTCAAAATAGATTATTCCTTGGATAAGTTGGCACAAGTTTATGTGAATAAGGTTGTAAGACTTCATGGTGTATCAATCTCTATTGTATCAGATAGAGATCCCAGATTTACATCTAGATTTTGGCCCAGTTTACATCAAGCTATGGGTATGAAGTTGAAGTTTAGTACTTCTTTTCACCCACAAACTGATGGGTAATCAGAAAGAACTATCCAAACTTTAGAGGATATGTTAAGGGCATATGTGATGGAATTCAATGGAAGCTGGGATAAGCATTTGCCGTTAATGGAATTTTCATACAACAACAGTCACTATGCAAGCCTTGGCATGGCACCCTTTGAAGCATTATATGGAAGGAAATGCAGAACTCCAGTATGTTGGAATGAGGTGGGGAAAAGAAAGCTTATAGGGCCAGAAATTGTACAGTTGACCATAAACAAGGTTGAATTTATTCATGGTAGATTGAAAATAGCTCAAGATCAACAGAAAAGTTATGCTAACTTGAAAAGAAAATATATAGAGTTTAATAAAGGCGATAAAGTATTCTTGAAAATATATCTGTGGAAGGGTATAATCCAATTTGGGAAGCGTGAAAAGTTGAGTCCTCATTTTATTGCACCATATGAAGTGATTGAAAGAATTGGACCTATAGCGTATCAGTTAGCTTTACCTCCAGAGTTGTCTCAGGTAGATGATGTTTTCCATGTATCCATGTTAAGAAGGTATAGGAGTGATCCCTTCCATATACTGAAGCCGCATTAGATTGAATTAAAGGAAGATTTGACTTATGAAGAAGAGCCCATAGAAATCTTAGCTAGATAAGAGAAAGTTTTAAGGAATAAAGTAATTCCATTGGTTAAGGTTTTATGGAGTAATGATTCTAAGGAGGAAGCGACATGGGAGAGAGAAGAAGATATACAAATTTAATATCTTCATCTATTTTCCTCGTAGGTATGTAAAATTTGAGGATGAAATTTCTTAAGAGGGGAAGAATCGTAAAATTCTGCCCTAGAGATTAATAAGCTTTTAGATATATTTATGGACTAGATTGCATTAGAAATAAGTTTTAAAAGTTAACTTGTGCTTAAAGATTTTTATAAAGACAAAAAAAAGGGCTTCTTCTGTACCATTTCATTTCCTTTTCTTCTTAATCGCCTCCAGCTTCTTCTTACGTCCCTTTCTTCTTTGTTTTTCATTTTCTTTTTTTCCTTTTTCTTTAAATCTTTAAATAACAACTTTAAGCTTCTAGAAGCAAATTCAAGCTTATAGATTCAAGTGTTTTTGGAAAGTAAACATATATAACTTTTAAGCTTTTGAATTATTCAATTTTCATAATTTCATTATATGTTGAGTTTTAAGCTTTACTTATGCTAAAATAGACCCTTTTAAGTGTTTTTCTTGTTTGGATGTTGAATTGGTGTTGAAATTTAGTGAAAATATGCAAAAATGGATGTATTTCAGCTATAAGAACCATTATGGATCGATGAGGCAATGCCTCAACATTGAGGAGGCACCTCAGTGCATAGAGGTAGTGCCTCAACACTGAAGAGGCACCTCAGTGCATAGAGGTGGTGCCTCAGCACTGAGGAGGCACCTCAGTGACTATTTTTGAGCCCCAAAACCCTATTTTGAGCATTTTTAGACTAGTTTTTGGGTCCTAAATCCTATCCTTTAGCCGTAGATCAACTTAAGTTGAGTAGAATTGAGATTTAAGCTTGTATTCTTATGATTTTGCTTATGAATGTTAGGATCAAATCCGGCTGAAGCTATAGAGCCTAGGTCAGGGCCAGCCAACTAGATTTTGGCTCGCCAAGCTCAGGTGAGTGGTTATATATATATAAAGTTTATTTTAAAACTAAGTACATATAAGTATATGTATGTAAAGTTATTAAAATGTTTTCTATGATTTAAGTAATGATGTTTCCTTACAAATAGTCTTTTATGGACTATTAGCTTATAAATATAGTTTTATAAGTTATTTAGCTTTTATATCTGAAATTGGGAACATGCAGTAGTATATATTTGTTACTGATATAGTTGAAGTGTTTTGATCCAAGAATATGTTTATTATTATTATTTGTAAAATAATTATTCTCAGCAGTATTTTGATACTAGCATCAGCTAGATATTTAGATATTATATTTTATTAACAGTTTAATAAATGCAAACGATTGATTTATAAGCAAACCTATACACTCGTGATATGTATCCTTTAGATTACACCATGATGACTGGTGTCTTATATCAGCAATATAATTAGCAACTGTCTTAGGGACAGCGCTTGGTTGTATATATAGCTTTGGGGGCATATAATTGGGTGGTTAGCCCTTGAGGGGCAGCTCTGTGCATGCGTATGACCAGCATTATATATATATATATATATATATATATATACATAGGCTGCCAATATCATCATTGCATCCATTGTGTCAGCAAACTAGCATAATCTTTTAGTTAAACATTTAATATGTGTATGGATTAAAATGATTATTAATGTTTATTCAGTTTTATAGCAAATGTATGACATTATATCATTTTAGCAACCTAATAGCTATTTTCGATATATTGTTACGAATATATTTTTATATTTATATAGCGAATAGCTAGTATTCCCATTTTACGTTATTATACTTTATTATTAGACCACTCACTGAGTATTCTTATACTCACCACTCTTATTTTAAAATATTTTCAGATTTAGTGGAGTTTCAGCTATAGTAGCTCACAGGACCTGTTTTGGGAGTCCACCTGGTGTCTAGAAAAGGTTGCGCCAATCAACTTTATTTATAGTCTTTTAGGTTTACCTCTAAGTTTATCTTCTTAATAATGGGTGGATTGTATATATGATGAACTGAGGATGTTTTAGGAAAATTTCTATTATGTATAAAAAGACTATGATGTATAATAATAGCATTATCATAAGTTTATCTTAATATTTAAGAAATTTGAAATATAGACATGATGTATATTCTATTACCAGTATGAGCACCAACTTAGTATTTCTAGCATTTTAGCATGTCGCGCATGTTCAACAGCTAGCGGAGCGGGTGTGACAATCTTTTAGTATCAGAGCCTAGGTTTAGCAGTTTGCTAGGTTTAACAGCTTATATAATATTCTATCTTTAGACTAGAATTGTGAAGTCTAAGACTTTACTCTGTTATGTTTTTATAGAACAATGCCGCCAAGACTTAGAGGTGGTAGAGGCCATGAAAATCATGGCTGCATCGCTAGGATTGCTGATATTGGCCAACCTCATAGGAATCCTCCTGAACATCTTGAAAGAGCAGATGATATATCTGTTAGTGAAGGGGAACATATGGATAACACCTCTGGTGGTGTATCAGGAGCATATCCAGCAGCTCCACCTCCACAACTTGTTCCTGCACCTCCAGCTCATCCACCACCAGTTTCACCTATTCCTCAGCCAGCACAGCCAGTACCTCCTTTTCAGGTTGATACTATAATGGGAACTCTCATGACCTAAGTTTTTATGGCTGTTATGACTGCTCGAAAGTAGTATTATAATCCCTGGATGATTGCGGATCGTGTAAACAGATTAGGTGCATATGATTTTGAGTGGTCTATAGATGGTGGACTAGCTGATGAATGGTTGAAGAAGTTAGAGAAAGCTTATATAATCTTAGTATTGACAGAGATTGAGAAGGTTCCGAATGTGCCCAGATTTGTGAAGGGATTAGCAGATGATTGGCTATCCAGAGTTTGTAGTTTATATGGTGAGGGGTTGACGTGGAACGTGTTTCTCATGGAATTTCATAAAGAATATCTGACGGGGAGTTATAAGAAAGGCAAGCAGGGGGCATTCTTTAATTTGACTTAAGGTAGTCTATCAATCAAAGATTATGTGGATTGATTTGAGGATCTATATCGCTTCATTTCTGAGATTATGCCTTTGGAGGAAATCAAGTGTGACAGGTTTAAGAGTGGACTGAAAGCTTATATAAAAACTGGAATAGTGTGGCACGAAAAAAGGCATAACTTTCAAGAATTTGTCTAGAAAACACTTGCTTTTGAGAAGGTAAGGAAAGACGAGATAGATCAAAAACTGAAGAATAAAAGGTTTATCCCTAGTTCTTCTTAAAATTTTATAGATAGACCAGCCAATAGAGGAGTTAGCACGTTAGCACCTAGACCAGGTTATAGTGGCACTAGCCGAGGTTTGTATATGAGTTATGGGTAGCAAGCAAGTCAACCTCAGATGAGTCAGAGTTATGTAAGGTAGCCGGTTAGTTGCTCGACCGATGGCCAAAGGTAAGCTCGAGGAGGTATGCTGCAGAATAACCAGAGAAGAGTCATATACCCTCAATGCCAAACTTGTGGCAAGTTTCATAAAGGGGAATATAGAAAAAGGTCGTTAGGTTATTATGAGTCTGGAGAAGTTGGCCATATTAAAAGAGATTGTCCTTTACTAGTGCAGTTTGCTGGTTCAGTATGAGGAACTATTGTTCCTAGTAATTAGAGTGGTAATAGGAATTTGTCACTAAGTAGACAGGTTACCAGTGATTCTTGCCCTACTGTTGGCAGAGGCAGAGGTAATGTTATTACTGCAACACCTCAGCAAGGCAAGAATGCCCAATAGAATCAACCTTTGACTTTGGCCAGAGTTTTTGTAATGATACAAGATGAAGCATTGGCATCTCCAGAAGTTCTTATGGGTATGTTAACTATCCTTGACCGAGATGGTTATGTGTTATTTGACCCAGGAGCTACAGATTCTTTTGTGTCTTACTCTTTTGCTTTGCATGCTAATTTTAAGCCTAGTTCCTTAGATGCTGTAATGATTGTTAGTAATTCTCTAAAAAATTCTAAGGCTTGTGAGAAAGTGTATAAGGATTGTGCAGTTAAGATAGGTGAGCATGAGCTCCTAGCAAATTTAGTTCCCCTACAACTTCAAGGTTTAGATGCAATCTTAGGCATGGATTGGCTATCTCGCCACTATGCTACAGTAGATGGTTTCAAAAAAGTGGCAGAGTTTCATTATATTGGGGAAACTAAATTTTCTTTTCAAGAAAGTGCGAAATGCTCTTTCCTCTTGTTTGATATCTACCATAACTGCGAACAAAATGTTAAGGAAGGGTTTTCAAGCATATCTTACTTATGTGGTTGACACTAAGTCTGAAGGGCCGAAATTAGAAAATATCCTAATAGTATATGAATTTAGAGATGTTTTTTCTCGAAGATCTTCCAGGTTTACCCCCAGATAGAGAAATTGAATTTGCTATAGATGTGATTTCGGGTAGAACTCCTATTTCTCAAGTACCCTATATAATGGCTCTAGCAGAGTTAAAAGAATTGGAACTTCAGTTTTAGAAGTTATTAGATAAGGGTTTCATTAGACCTAGTGTATCACCATGGGAGCACCTGTGTTGTTTGTTAAAAAAAGGATGGCTCCATGATGATATGTATAGATTGTAGACAGTTGAACAAGATTACGGTGTGGAAAAAGTATCCATTACCTCGTATTGATGATATTTTTGATCAATTACAAGGAACTAAGGTTTTCTCAAAGATCAACTTAAGGTCTGGATATCACCAACTAAAAATCAAAGAGATAGATGTTTAGAACACATTATGGACATTATCAATTTCTTGTTATGTAGTTTGGGTTAACTAATGCACCAGTGGCCTTTATGGATCTCATGAATGGAGTAATTCAGGAATACCTAGATAAATTTGTAATTGTATTCATAGATGACATATTAGTATATTCTCGAAGTAAGGAGGAACATGAAGAACATTTGAGGATAGTTTTACAAACTTTGAGAAGTAAGAAACTATTTGCTAAACTGAGTAAATGTGAGTTTTAGCTGGGTTAGATTGATTTCTTAGGGCATGTTATATCAGTAGAAGGCATTTATGTGGACCCTAAGAAAATTGAAGCAGTAGTTAAATGGGAACAACCAATTAATACTACAGAGATAAGGAGTTTCTTAGGCTTAGTTAGTTACTGTCGCCAATTTGTTCAAGATTTTTCGATCATAGTAACTCCATGAACAAAATTATTAAGGAAAAATATGAAGTTTGTATGGACAGAAGAATGTCAAAGGAGTTTTGAAGAACTTAAGACATGTTTAACTTCTACACCAGTATTAAGTCTTCCTACTAGTGATGGTGAATTTGTGATATATAGTGATGCTTCTAAGAAAGGATTGGGTTGTATTCTCATGCAACATTGAAAATTTATAGCATATGCTTCCAGAAAACTAAGGCCGCATGAGTTAAACTATCCTATCCATGACTTGGAATTAACAGCTGTAGTGTTCGCTCTTAAGACTTGGAGGCATTATCTATATGGAGAGACATGTCAAATTTTTACAGATCACAGATCTCTTAAATACCTTCTTAGTTAAAAGGAGTTGAATTTGAGGCAAAGATGATGGATTGAGTTATTAAAGGACTACAACTATACAATTGAATATCATCTTGGCAAGGAAAATGTTGTAGTAGATGCTCTTAGTCAGAAATCCTATGGTAACTTAACTCATATAAAGTCTGTGCAATTCTCTTTGTTTATGGAACTTCAAGCTATGAATTGGGATATGAAATTAGATAATCAAGAAACATTGTTGGAAACTGTCAAGGTTAAACTCATTCTAGTAGAAAGAGTTAAGGAAGCTCAAACTCAGGATGCTCATTTGTGTAAGTTATTGAAGAGGTGAAAAGTGGGTCACGAACTGATTTTTCTCTTAGAGAGGATGGAACTTTAATGTTTGGAGAAAAAATTTGTGTTCCAAATGTAGAAGATTTTGAAGGAATGTGTAATCATGTAACAATCAAATGCGCAGAATTTAAAAATTTTGATTGCATGCAACATTTGCATTAAACACAAACCACATCCATACCCATAGATCATATCACATGGCAAATACATAGCTAAACATGCATCTAGGATAACATAATACATCAACAAACAATCAAGTCATGCATTCACAATACAAGACCTTACAACTAAGGGTTTGGTAACACTTACAAAACTTTAAGTTGGTAGCACGCTTGATAAGATTTGGTTGATGTTGATGAAGGGAATGGAAGTTCTAAGCAACTAAATATGCAGAATTTTAAAAAATTTTAGTTGCATGCAACTTTTGCACCAAGTTAGAAACCATTCATGCCACAAGATCCAAATCACATGCAATTTACATAGCTAATATATCATGCATTATGGATAATATTTTTGCAACAATCAAATAGGCATGTAATCATATTACAAGTCCTATATACTAAGAGTTAGGTAACACTTACAAAAATCCAAAGTTCGTAGAACGCTCGATAAGTATTTGATAGTTGCGATCCACTAGCTCCGAGCTCCCCAAACGTGAAGCCTCTAGCTTGTGACACATGGTTTGTACTTGGTTGATCTTCAAGCACCAATGAGCTCTTCACACAAGCCTCTCTTGATGAGACCCAAGAACTTGTGAAATCCTTTTGATCTTGAAGGTCATGGAACTTAGTGTTTGCTCACAAGGATGATGGTGTAGAGAGAGATATCACAACTCTTGTGATGTAGGAAGGTTCACACATGAACATAGGAAGAAGAAGACTCTCTTTTCTTGCCTTTTTCTCTAGTTTGAATAACCAAACTCTCTCTCTACTTGCTATAGACGAAATTTACATCCCTTAGCCTTAGTAATATACACATTTCTTGTTAATTAAATAATCCATTGGTGACACATTTGTCATGCCTAGCAACTATTGCTAGCCACCATTCACAGTCAACATTCCAAGTCAACCAAAGACTTGGAATTCCACATCTTTGAATATAAGAAGCCACCATCTTTGAAT
>CATIWO010880651.1:0-16085 GCA_949673435.1 Macaranga tanarius | reverse complement strand
GTAGATCTTACCAATGCTCTGTTCAGAATGTAGCATGATGTGTTAGTAGCTTCATCCCAGAAGTACTTTGGAAAATTAGCTTCACTGAGCATTGTCCGAGCCATTTCTTGCAAGGTTCTGTTCTTCCTTTCAACCACACCATTTTGCTGAGGTGTCCTTGGAGCTGAGAAGTTATGTGTTATTCTAAATTCATCATAGAATTCCTCAAATTGCTTGTTCTCAAACTCCTTTCTATGATCGCTTTGGATCATTGTGATGTTGTAGCCTTTTTGATTCTGAAGTTTCTTGCACAGACTAGAAAACTTATTAAAAGCCTCATCCTTATGTGCTAGGAAGAGGGTCCAAGTGAATCTTGAATAATCATCAATAATAACCAATGCATATGATTTTCCTCCTAAGCTAGATGGTAAAACCAGACCAAATATATCTAAATACAACAATTCAAGAGGTTTGGTTGTCAAGACTAACCCTTTTGATTTAAAAGAAGATCTTGTTTATTTTCCTAATTGACAAGCATCACAAACACTATCTTTTTCAAATTTCAGCTTCGACAGTCCATTTACAAGCTCATTTTTAGATAGCTTGGAAATTAGGTGCATGCTTGCATGACTAAGTCTTCTGTGCCAGATCCAACTATCATCATCTATAGAAGATAGACACAGATTGCTAGAATGATCTAATTTCTCAAAGTCAACCAAGTAGACATTTTCAACTCTATTTTCAATAAAAAGAGTTTGATTATCATGCAAGCTTTGAACTTTACAATGAGTGGGTTCAAAGATGACTCTATTGTTCTTGTCACACAGTTGACTCACACTCATAAGATTGAACTTTAGACCAGAAACTAAAGATACCTCTTCAATTGATGAATTTGTGCCAATTGTTCTAAGTCCCACAATTTTAGCTTTATTGTCATCTCCGAAGCTAACTGTTCCTCTATTCTGCATTTTTAGTTGGGTGAACTTTGTCCTATCACCTGTCATGTGCCTAGAGCAAGCACTATCCATATACCATTTGTTGTGCGCATCCTTGCTCCTTAGGCATACCTGCAATCAGATCACTTATTTTTAGGTACCCAAACTAGTTTGGGTCATGTCAGGTTAGTTTCTGAAATTTGCCTAGTTCCTTTTGCCACCCAGACAAAATGAGCTTTAGAAGCATTTTTCTTATAAGCATAAAATTTCACAATGTGATCAGAATGATTGCAATAGAAACATGTAGCATGAGAATGTGATAAAGATGATGCTTTAACAAAGTAGTTTTCATGCTTCTTAGTTCTAGCAATATTCTCATATCCTAGCCCTTGTCTTCTATTTGCAAAGCGTTGGTTACCTAAGAGAGCATCAAGATTTTATTTTCCCTTAGTGAGTTTCTCAAGGCCTTTAGTTAGACCATCTACTCTCTTCTGTAACTCTTCATTCTCTTGTAAGAGAATAAAATTTACATCAAAGGTAGTTTCAAGTTCCTTTTTCAAGGAATCAGCTTGAGAAACAGCATGGTCTAATTTCTTAGAAGCTTCAGCAAAGAGATTTTGAGCATGCATTTCTTTTTCTTTGAGTTTATTAAATTCAGCTTCAGAGATATCGCACATGCAAGTTTCTTTTTCCGATTTACATTATTGAGCTCTTTCTTAAGTGAACTATACTTTTTGGTCAAGGCTCTAAATTCCTTATACAGTTACCAAAGGCACTCTCAAGTTCATCATAAGAAATGGGTTCAGAAGAATTTACCTCATGAGTTGACTTAGTACTCATTTCAGCTTCAGTCTCTGTATTAGCTTGAGATTCACCAATCTCTTTGTCCTCCTTTGCCATCAAGCATGGATTTGTGACTTCCTTTCTTTTTTGCTCCTCATCATATGAGCTGGAGTCATCACTATCACTCCACGTAGAAACCATTGCCTTTTTGAACTTCTCTTTCTTTGTTTTCTTTTTCAGCTTAGGACAATTAGCTCTCAAATATCCTGGTTTGTTGCATTCGAAGCAAATGATCTCTGAGGTCTCCTTTTTTTTCTGATAGTCTGAGTTTGGCTTGAACATTCTCTTCATATTCTTCTGGTATATCCTTCCACCTCTCTTGAACATTTTCTTGAATCTCCTTATGATTAGTGCCACTTCTTCATCATCGGAGTTGGTTGAGCTTTCTAAGCCTGATTCCATCTTCAAAGCGATGTCTCCTCTCTTTTTCTTCTCAGCAGAGTTATCCTCAGACTTTCCTTTCATCATCATCTCGTGAGTGAGAAGAGACCCAATTAGCTCGTCATAGGAATAGTTTTACAGGTCTTTAGCTTCACAGAGAACAGTCATTTTTTTCCCATTTTTAAGATAGGGATCTAAGAATCTTCTTCACCATTTCTTCATATGTGAGATTTCTTCCAAGATTCTTGAGTGAGTTGACAGTCTCACTAAATCGGGTGTTCAATGAAGAGATAGTTTCATCAGGCTTCATGAAAAATAATTCGTAATCTCTCCACAGTAGATTAATTTTGGACTCCTTAACTTGATTTGTTCCCTCATAGGTTACTTTAAGTTTGTCCCACACCTATTTGGCTGAAGTGCATATTGAGATCATGTTGTATTCATTCACATCAAGAGCACAATGAAGCATGTTAAGAGCCTTGGCATTTAGCTAGACTAATTTCCAATGAGTTTCAGAATATTCTGACTCAGGTATTGGAATTTTTTTTCCTTCAACATCTTTCTTAGTAGGAATAGCAGGTCCTCTAAGAATGATTTTCCAACAATCAATATCCACAGCTTGAATAAAATTTTTCATTTTGTTTTTCCAATAATTAAAATTGGTTCCATTGAAAAGAGGTGGTCTTGAAATAGAGTTTCCCTCGGGAAGCCCGGAGGCACAAGGAATAGCACTCGAGCTAGCAGCTATATGGATCTATTAGTAGGATAAACCCGCTCTGATACCAATTGTTAGGTCCGTTAGACTGCTCAAGAGGGGGGGTGAATTGAGCTTTTCAAACTATTTTAAAAATAAAAACTAATTTAATCGGCTCAAACTAAAATGCGGAAGCTTAAAATAGAGTACATATTTAAAACCTTTCAGAACACAGATGTGAGTGTAGGAGAGCCAGTTTTATCAATTTAAATCGAGTGCATAGTAGAGGAAAGTTAAATAAGTTAATTCATTTACAAACATCATAACAACACATGAGAGAGTGAGAAGATAAGGAAGAAAACAAAACACACAGGATTTTATCATGGTTCGGCTTCACTTATCTACATCCACTCCCCAAGGACTCATCCTTGAGATTTTTCACTAGTTAAAGTGATCTCTTTTCAACCGGCAAGAGACAAGCCATTTACAGCCTTAGTACTACCCTTTTCCTAAGCTGCCTCTACACTAGTTTTCTAGCTCCAACAACTAACCCAACTGGTCTTTCCCTCACAGCTCTAGTAAACTGTATACAATACTGGTTTTGCCTAGATCCAGCAACTCTACAAACTGGTTTTGATAGCTCCAGCAACTATGCACCCATTTCTCTCTAAATAGTGCTTTCCTTGTTTCAAGAACAAGATGAAGATGTGTGTTTGTCTTTCTCACTCAAGCAACAATAATACACATGAAGCCTATGGATAAGAAGAGTGAAGATGACTTACAAGGAAGCTCAAAGATGATTTTTCAAAACATTAAAATGCAGCTCCAGCAACCATATTTTTGAGAGGAGAAGATGAACTCCAGCACTTTGAAAACACTCTCAAAAATTTGCTCTCACTCACACTTCACAAAAATGAATTAATGAGAAATAGATGAATTTATATGGTCTTATGGATTGCCCTAATTTTCAGCTGTCATGATCTGCATTTTGACATGATTAAATCATTTGATTTGCTAAACATACAATGAGTAACAAAATCCTTTTATCTTCAAAAACTGTGCAGATTAGTTTCTGGCAGCAAGATCAGGCTGCTGTAGAGACAGATTTTAACTTTCCAAAACTGGTTTGACACAACAGTTTATCCAGCAGTCACAAGTGAGAATTTTGCCATTTTAGTGTACTGTAGCTTTGGTACCCAAGAAAGCAAAGATCATCTATTTCTTGTCACATAAAAAGATGCAAACTTTGGTTCACTTCAAAAAATCACTTTGCCACCAAAAATCTCTTGCCAACCAATTTTAAAAATATGCATGAAAATATTTGATGAGACAAAAAGACACTTTTTCATTTTAAAATAAATTTATGCAAATTGGACACAAAAGTTAAAATATTTGAGCTCCCAAGACAAGTCACTTGACTCAACTACCCTTACAACAAATTTCTAATTACCATCTTATCCTCAAATTCTCTACATGGGGTTGAGCATCTTCATGGGCTTGAACTTGATGGATTGTGGCTTGTTGGGCTTGATTGTCAAATGCTTTGAACTCAATGGCCCTTATTTCTTTCACAAATGCTTGAAACAAATTAGTACCCAATTTTTATCAACATTGTGTTATTATCAAAATTGAGGTTGTAACTTTTAGTTAACAAAATCTAAAATTTCAAATCAAATGTTTGCCTCCAAACAGAACCTTAATTTATAATCTTTCTAACCTCAAAATAAATTCTAAATATTTCTAACTTTTTAACTTTTTCACTAAAAACCTGATATTTTAACTATTTTAGATTCACTTCTCATTTTTCAATTGTCTTATTTAAAAACTTTTCTAAGAGGAATTGAGTAAAAAAAGTATGAAATGGAGAAAAAAGAGAAACTTTTGAGATAATAAAAAATTAATTAACAATATAAAAAATATTTGATTTTTTTGAAACAAATTAAGAAATAATTTTTTTTAAAAAAAATCTCATTATTACTTATAGTGATAGTTGAAAATGCTTAAGTTATTTTTTTATTTTTAGTTTATTTCAAGAGTAGTAAGATTTACATTTGAGAATTTTTTTATATTTTATTTTTACTTAAAAAAGAAAAAATTTAATAAGTGTTAAATTTATTTTATAGAAATCTAAAAGTAATTTTTGAAAATACAGTTAAATCTATATAAATATAATAAAGCTAAACTCTCACTCTAACATTACGCTAAGTGTTACTTTTATTTATTTATTTATTTTGCCATACAGTAACATAAATTTATAGAGTATAATGAAAAATATTTCTAATGTTGTATCTTCTTAAAGCTAACATTTATGAATACTTAAAAAGAGTTAATACTTAAAAGAGTTTTACCACATACTATGAAGTTCCATAACTTTGGTTAAAAGTAACTCTCCATCTAAACTAATTTTGAACTTTTCAAGTACTATATATGATGCATAAGGACGTATAGACATGACATTAAATTCAAATCCTTTGAATTATGACGAAGGACCAATCACAAGATCATGAGCTAATAGAATGAAAGATGCTGTTAAAGAACTTGCGCAAAAGAGTCTCGAGCCTATGGAACAAAAAGGAGATGATTTAGTGGAAATTAAGCCAATAAATTTACATAGTTGTGATTTGGCCACTACACGCCTGTGGGTGGATCTTACACGGCCATATTGAATGTTCGTGAAATGTCCCAAGGCAAACATGGGTTACTACAAGCCCGTGTTCCAGGTCATGTTCCAAGATATACCCGTGCTTAATTGAAGCTCAAAGTTCCAATATGATACACGGTCAAGGACACGCTCGTGTAGGAAGACCATGTAGCATTTTAATTTTTGAAGCGTCATCCAGTATGAGACACGGCCAAAAACACGCCCGTGTAACAAGCCATGTTAGAGTTTGCTAATTTGCTAAAATTATCGTAGCTCATACACACCCGTGTTGGTCTTAGACACGCTCGTGTCTCGATGAAGCCTAGTTTTAGACTAATTAGGATTTTCTTTATGTTTTCTTTTCTAATTAGGATTTTTGTTTATGTAGGATTTAATTTCATATTCCTATAATGGAATTGGTCTATTCCATAGTTAGTTTAGGATTAGGATTACAAGTCTATAAATACTTGTATCAACATTATTATTAAAAAGTTGATTAATTTTATTCAAATTCATAATTGAAATTTCTTGAGTTCTTACGAGAGCTATTTTTTGAATTTGCTTCGAGCGTGTTGCAATTCAACCTTGATAATTAGAGATCCTAATTGATAGATAACTAATATTACTAATTCCTTTTAGTTTATGCTAGATAGATCTTTGGGCAATGGTTCCAATAGATTATTACCAATCCTAGTTGTTAGATAACTAGTGGTTGTATCAAATTTGGTATCAGAGCACAAGCTCTAATTTAATCTATGTATCCTTAGCATAGTATTTGTGCATTATTAATAAAAATTCATAGAATCGAGATCATCAATTCAACATCATCCACATCAAATTATATCAAGCAATTCAACCACAATAAAATTGAAGAAAGCCGCATCAACCATTGCTCGTTGCATCAACAAAATTCGTGGATACAAATTCTACCCCTTGAAAACACATCCTAATAGCATACCTTTGCCTTATTTTCTTTGTCTACCTACCCTACATTATTCTACATCTTTAACCCCTTCTTTCTACCAGCTAATCATCCAACATACACTAAAATTTGTACATAAATAGACCCTAAAATTTAGACATACCTAAAATCACCCAAAATAGTCTCATACTTACATCTTTTAGCTTTTCTTTCACTAATAGCTTTAGTTATCTAGTTTGATTTGTAATTCTCTCAGAAGTAGTAAAAGTTTAGCTCAAGTAATAACTCGAAAGAAAATTCTTTATGTGTGCTTAATTATGAGTGCATTAGAGAGTTTCTAATTAATTGAGAGAAACACGTGCGTGAGTGTTAGAATATGATCTTTCTTTAAATTCTATTTCAAATTTACATCATGGATACAAAGGAGAAGCTTACATTGGATGCAATATAAACAATGTTGCAAAAGATATTGGCTTAGCAAGAGGATATGAGGAGTGAAAATCAAAAGGTCCATAAATGATTGGAAAGGTTGGAGTTATGTACCCTTATCCGAGCAAGAGAGACCTAATGCATTCTCTTCAATGATCTAGAAGAGGAGGCAGCCGAAGAAGGATTAAAGCGTGCTAATAAAGGTAAAACCAAAGATGGAAATTTGGAATTAATCAAGATGAAGATTCTAGCTTTCCAAAGGAAGAGTGATCAGGAGGCATACATAGAGTGGGAAAAAAGGGTTGAAAGGATGTTCGAGTGATATAATTATACCAAAGAGAAAAAGGTAAAATTAGCCGTTGTGGAGTTCACTGACTATGCTAGTGTGTGTTGGGATCAATTTACCTCCATTATATGTAGAAGTAGAGAAGGACTGGTTACCTCATGGTTTGAGATGAAAACTATAATTAGTAAGAGATTTGTACCTCAACAATATTATACGGATGTGTATAACAGGTTACAAAAGTTGAACCAAGACTCTAGGAGTATTGAAGAATATTACTAAGAGATGGAGATGGCCATGATTAAAGCTAACATTGAGGAGGATAGAGAGGCTACCATGGCACATTTTCTATCAGGTTTGAATACTAAAATTACTAACCTTGTTGAATTACATCATTATGTAGATTTGGAGGACATGATACATATGGCAATTAAGGTGGAAAAGCAATTTAAGGTAAAATCCAAGGCAAATTTGATTCCTATATCCCTATGGAAATTGAATTGGAAGAATAACAAGGGAGGAGAAATAAGTGAAAGTAAGGGCGAATTTGAGTCAAGTAAAACAAAGGATGTTACTACACCAAAGACACAACCTAAGGATGACAAATCTAAAGGTATGTCATGTAATATTCAATGCTTTAGATGTTTGGGATATGGACATAGGGCTGCACAATGTCTCAATGCCAAGATCATGACCCTACGCAATGGGGAGGTGATAAGTGAGGAAGATGATGATGATGACCTGAGTGACATGCTACCATTGGAGGACGCATCTAATGTGGAGGAGGAATCAGCCCCATAAGGACCAATTTACACTTTGGTTACTTGGTGTACCTTAAACATGCAAGCTAAGGAGGAAGAGGTACAATGTGAAAACATCTTTTATACTCAATGCACAATACATGATAAATTGTGTAGTATAATTATAGATGGTGGGAGTTGTACTAATGTTGTTAATGCTACTTTAGTTGATAAATTAGTGATTAGAACAACTAAACAACCTAGACCTTATATATTACAATGGCTAAATGAATATGGGAATATTAAGGTCACAAGGCAAGCATTGATTAGATTCTCTATTGGACGTTATTGTGATGAGGTGTTATGTGATGTAGTTTCTATGCAAGCTAGTCACATATTATTAGGACGTCCATGGAAATATGATAGGCAAGTCAATATGATGATTTTACTAACAAATACTCATTTAAGATGAATGGTAGGACTATTAATTTACTATCTATGTCGCCTAAGGAATTGTGTGAAGATCAAAACATTTTGAGTGAATGTGAGAGTCCACATGAAAAAGAAAAGGTGCACTAGCAAAAGGAGAGTTGTGAGAAAAGCCAAGAGAGATGTGACGAAATATCTTTTTTAACCTCATGTGCTAGTTCCTCTAAGGGAGGGAATTCCTTTAAAACTTTATATATCTACCACAAATGAGTCTATTGGATGTTTGATACCTCAAAATGATTCAGTAGGTCGAGAGCAGGCTATTTATTATTTGAGTAGGAGTTTATCTACTACGGAGGTGAAATATGCATATATTGAAAAATTGTGTTCAATGCTCCTTACACCTATCAAGAACTTTAGAAAGATTTTCTAGACAATTTACAAAGTTAGATCCATAAACACTAAAATCATCCATAAAAGCCTTTATATAATCATCAATCAAATCATTAAATATTGAAAACATTCATCTTTAAAAAGTTACGGGAGCATTACATAAACCAAAAGGCATATGCTTAAAGGCAAAAGTACTATATAGGCATATAAAGGTAGTCTTAGCTTGGTCTTCGGGGTGAAAAAGAATTTGATAAAAATCACTAAGCTCATTTAAATAACAAAAATAAGAAAAATTAGCCAATCTCTTAAGAACTTGATCAATAAAAGGTAATGAAAAATGATCTTTCCTAGTTGCTTTATTTAGCTTTCTATAATCAATACACATATGCCATCCCGTGATAGTTCTAGTAGGCACTAAATCATTATATTCATTTTGCACAGCCAAAGGTTCTTGACCCACACACTTATGTACCATATCATTCACACATTCATCAATAACATCAAGCGAATAAATCCTTTCACAAACTTCAATAGGTTATGCTTCCTTAATCATTTTGAAAAAATAAAAAATAATGGACTCATCATTAACTTCCATCTTGATTTTGCCATTTTTCATATCAATGGCCACTCATGCAGTCACTAAAAATGGCCTCCCTAACAAGATAGTGATTTCGAGGTCCTCCTCCATATCCATTACAACAAAATCCACTAGGATAATAAACTTACCTACCTTAGTGGGTACATTTTCAAAAACTCCAAGTGGATATTTGATAGATTTTTTTGCCATGGAAAAGCACATTATAGTAGGTTTCAAATCACTAATATTTATCTTCTTCTATATGGAGTAAGCCATTAGACTCACACTTGCACCTATGTCACACAAAGCTTTGTTAAATGTAATATCACCAATTCTACAAGGAATAGTAAAGCAACCTGGATCCTTAAGTTTTAATGGAGTTCTTGTGAACATTGCCTTAGATTTATCAACAAGTGAAACCAGCCCACACTTCTTAAGCTTACCTTTATGGTTCATAATGTCTTTCAAAAATTTACCCCAAGTGGGCATATCTCTAATGGCATCCATTAAGGGTATAGTAATAGAAATCTCCTTCAAATGGTTAAGAAATTTACTAAATTACTTGTCAAGATTGTGCCTTATGAACCTTTGAGGGAAAGGCAAAGTTCTAAGGTCAATCTTAGGCTCATCATTGCTGCTTGGTTCTTCTTGACTATTCTTCTTCTCCTTACCACACTTCTCATCCTTATTATCCTTCATACTATCATCTACTTTTATCTCACCCATACCCTCACCATCATCCTCATTCACAACCTTCTTATTGTTTGATGAAGCACTCCTAACTTCCTTACCACTCCTTAAGTTTATTGCTTGGTAAGTTTCCTTAGGTTGAAATTCGGGTTGACTAGGTAGTCTTCCTAAATGTTGAGAAGTTGAAGAGGCTTGTTGAACAATTTGGGTTTCAAGGATGCGATTATGGGAAATAAATTGATTAATTCTTACATTAATTTGCTTAAATTGGTCCTCATATTGTTTGTTGGTGGTCAATTATTGGTTTATGAATTGCTCCATAAGACTCTTTAAATTAGACTTTGGTGGTGGTGGATTAAAAGAAGGATTAGTTGGTTTCATAAGAAAATCGAGTGCATTTTGTGGTTTAGAATTTGGGTTAAATGGAGGGTTTAATTGAGAGGATGGATTTGACCATGAAAATTCAGGATGATTTCTCCATTGAGGGTTATAAGAGTTTGAGTTCAGCCCCCCTCTTTGGTTGAAAGCTCCTTGCACATAACTCACATCCTCATTATCACTTACATTACATTGAGAATATGAATAAGATCCTCCACATAACTCATTAACAACATTAGCACTTTCTAAAGAATTAATTTGAGATTTACTTACCAACTTGGTGAGAGCATCTACTTTTACACTTAATAAGTTGATGGTGTCAAGCTCCAAAACTCCTTTTGCTTTTTCCATTGTTGCCTCATTACCCATGTACCCTTGAGGCGCAAGTTCTTCAAGTAAAAAAAATAGCCTCCTTAGCCATTTTATCCATCCATTTCTCACTAGAGGCTGCATTGACAATATTCCTATTCTCATCCGTCAACCCATTGTAGAAAATTTAAGGGATCATCCAATCTGGCAAGCCATGATATGGGCATTGCCTTTGAAGTTCTTTGAATCTCTCCCAAGCCACATAGATTGTCTTACTTCCATTTTGCTTGAAAAGTAGTGATCTTATTACGAAACTTGGCAGTCTTGTATGGGGAGAAATATGTATGAAGAAATGCTTGCTTCAATTGGCCCCATGTTGTAATTAATTCACTAGGCAAACTAGCAAGCCAAAGTTATGCCTTCTCTTTGACTGAAAATAGAAAAAGCCTAAGCTTTATTGCATCATCTATCACACCATTGATCTTGAAGGTTGCACACATATTGAGAAAACTCAATATGTGAGCATATGGATCCTCTCATTGTAAACCTCCAAACTAATTATTTTACACCGTTTGAATGATGCTTGGCTTGATTTTAATGTTATTGTTAGCATTGGCTGGAGCCACAATCCCTCTAAAACTACCCGTTATATTAGGCGTGGCAAAATTGCCTAATGTTTTTCTTTCTAGATCAACCATATTATTCAAATTTTGTTGATTCACTCTTCTTTATCTTTGTTCCCTATGCAACGCATGTAAAGTTAATTCAATTTTAGGATCAAAGTGTAGAATATCACTAGCACTTTTACTAAGCCTCATAATGAGTAAAATCACAATCAAACAATCACGAAACAACAATTATAAATCTATAAAAACAAAAATAAAATTAAAGCCTAAAACAACCTTTCTCTACCCTAAATTAATAAAAATTCTAAACAAATTTTGCGGCAACGGTGCCAAAATTTAATGTGGGTTAAATTTAATACCCTAGTCTCTAAGACTAAGCATAGAGCAAGTAGGTTATTGAACATTAGGGAATTTGGAGCAATTTTGTATTAACTGAGTAGATACTTAGATGGATAGGCAAATGTTATAAAAGAAGATATTAAATTATTCTAACTAATCTAAAATTACTAAAGACTTATAAATTACACTAACTAATCTAAGTATTGTAACAACAAATTCAAGTAATGTTTATTAGAACCACAATTCAGAATTAATCAAAAAACTATAAAAAATAACAAACACATGCAATGAATGGAGAATGCGACCAACAATCCTTAAAAGCAACTCTCATTGTCAATTAAGGGTATTTCCATCTAGAGTCTATAAGCACTCTCATGTCATTGTAGAGATAGATAAAAACCATAAAGTTCTTTACCAATTCTTTGACCCCTCAAAGTGGATTTCTTGTCTCCAAGTACTTTCCTATCCTTTAAGTGAATTCAATTGTATTTCCACCAAATATCCCAACTCTCGTTGTTAATATTCGATTAATAAGTCATATATGGTGATCATAATATATTTAAACACTCAATTGAAATAAAATCATTCATGTATTATAAAGGAAATAAAGATGTAGTTCATAAGATCAATTCATCCTTACAATTCTAATAAACAAAGAATTAGCCAAGATACATGTTAATCATCATCAACAAGAAACTAATTGAAACATTAAGTAAACCAAATAGAGAAAAGAGGAAAAAAAGAGATAGAAAATGTGTTAATGAAATCTCTAATTCTCTCCAAGCAGTTACTTGATATTGAATAGCCTGCATGACTATCTTCCTTGACTTCTTGAAAAATGTCTTGCTCTTGAACAAGTATGAATTTCTTAACAATACTTAGTCTTTCTTTTAACAATTAAAACTAAGTATTATTAATTACTTCTAATAAAAAACTAAATGCTTTTTCATACATAAAGAAGGCTAAGTTCATGTATTTCTAGGCCCCTAAACATTCCAACTCATGCTCCTTCTAAATGGATATGTTCATGAAAGGCTGCAAGGAAGGGGTATGGAAACCACTCGGCACCACTATGCCAACTTAGGCTGGACTCGGTAGAAGCAACTTCTATCATAACTCGTGCCACCATGCTGACTCAGCACAACTCGGTATGGTTTCTCTCGATGATGACTCGTGACAACTCGGCACTCTAGTGACGACTCGGTACAATCCCACTTTCTTCTTCCTTTACTTTTTATACACCATTTTTTACTCTAAAGCATCCAAATGCACTTTCAAGCATGAATTAAACCTAAGAGAACCTTCAAAACACAAAAGCAAGATAAAAACAACAAAAATAACAATAGTAATGCAATAATCACACAAATGCAAATTAAAACTTAAGAAAAAGTAAACATAACTATCCTAAAGAACTATGCTATTTTGCATCCTAACAAAGGTGAATGGGGCTATTAAAATTTTTTGTTTAATTTAGAGGAATTAAGAGGTTAAGTAAAAAAAGACCAAAATAAAGTGATGAAAGAGATAGATGAAAAGAAGTAAGCAATAGACATTTGATTTATAAAGGTTCAGTTTCATAAAAACCTACTCCTCTACCTAACTTTCTCCCAAATTAAGATTTGCAATCCACCCATGCCAATCCATTTCCAAAATTGACTACAAAAGAGTTTTTCAAAGGCTTAACTAAAACCTTTACATAATGAGCTTTTCCTGGCTAAACTCAAAACATAACTCAACACCCAAGTATTTTAGTTGGTTAACACTTAAACTAAACTATTAGAGTAGTTCTTCACTTCCCTTAGCTTAACCCAAGAAAGAGATGAAGAAGAACCTAACTCTAAAGTATAACCCAATACTCAAAAGAGTATATAGGATTAAAGATTACAATGAAAGCCTTTAATACTCAATTGAATTCAAAAAGAAATTAGCTTAACAAACTATCTAACTTCTTCAATGAAGTTTCAAGCCTTGTATTTATAGTTAGGAGTGAAAAATATCTGTTAGAGTGCAATGAGTTTGTCCAAAATCTTCTTTATCTTCATTAAATGCTCTCTATTTACTCTTTACAGGAAAAAGCCTACTCATAATTGCAAGGGTTAAAAATATAGTCGTTGCCTTTAAAGTCAGACTATTGGAAGCCCATCAACTGGATCGTGATTGCCCTCATGATTTTGAGAGGTGGCTCAAGATCATGAGTGCCATGGTTATAACCATAAGGGGAGATTATGAGGGGTGTATAATTTTGCCATATTTAAGCTTCAACTTAGCCGTAATTCGTGGGTTTTCCTTATGGTCATGAGAGGCACTCCTGAAGGGTAAAGACAGTTTCAAGAACTTAATTCTTTTGGCCTCAATTGATCTTCTTTAGCTCATAATCACTCACATAGTCTCTAGAGGCACTGATGAGGGTCTTGAAAGCTTCAATTGTACTTAATATTTAATGCTTGCCTTAATGGGCATGATTTTAAGCCTAAATTATATTCACACTTAAACACATATATTAGTAATTCAAATTATTTGTTAAAGTTAAAACTAAGATGGATTAGGAATTGATCATGCAAATGGTAAATAATTTCCCTCTTTTTGACTTTGATAAATAATTTTGAATAATAGGCAATATAGCTTTAAGTGCAAGTGTGTGTGTTGACTATAGGTAACTCCCTCTTAATAATATATCAAGGGTTTTGATTAACTCCCTCTCAATGTATGCCTGAGTGAAAAAATAGCTCATAGAATTCATAATAAGGATTTAATCATAACATCACACTAAAAATTTAAGGCAATTGGCAATTTAATTGATCATTGAATCATTTAAGCACATAGTGTAGTCTTGAGAGCTTAAAGGTCATTTAAGCATTTAATGATTTAAGTCACAAAACCTAACTTGTAATATATTTTCATTCAAAATTCTATATATCTCCACCTTTTGTCAAGGTGAAAAAGATTCTTGGAAGATAGACAAAAGAACATAACACCACATTGATAATAAAGACCACTATAAGTTTATTTTAAAAGCACAATGAGTAAAACATAATGCCATATACATGAACATAATAATAAAAACATGAAGAATGCATCATAAGGAAGAAATGTAATCCATAAGATCCTAAAAAGGATAATGCATGAAGAAAGCATGAATTAGATGTAAGAAACAGGAGGAATGGCTTTAATCTTTGTTGACTAAAGGTAACAACCTTAATTTTTGATGATAGCATTATTTGATAAAAATTGGGTACTAATTTGTTTGCAAGTGATGTTTGCAAAAAGGCCATCAACAATTAAATGAAAATGTGTATGGATCAAGCCCAATGGTCACAAGGCCTCAAAGCCCAAGAAGAATGCCTCAAGCCCATGTAGAGAAATGAAGGGTACTTTGGTCATTATAGATTTATTGTGAGGATAATAGGGAGTAGTGAATTCTATTTTGGGAGCTCAAATTTGTCTTCTTGTGCCAAAATTACAAAAAGTCATTTGAAAAATAAAAAGATTATTTTTGTCTTATAAAAAATCTTTTCCTTACATATTTTAAAATTGCAAAAATCTTTTGGTGGGAAAATTGAAAATTTTGGTATACCAAATTATGTACAAAAATGATAAAACTTTTTCAAATGGACAAAGAGTGATTTTTAACATACTAAGGTTTTTGTGCACAAAATGGGAAAGTTTCTTTTTGTGGAAAATCTAAAATTTTCTAATTATCCAATTTTGGAAAGCAGAGTCAAATTAATTGTTAAAAATCTATCTCTACTCTGAAGCTGATTTTCTACAGCAAGCATGAAAAGTAGATTTTAATTATGACTTCACATGTTGAACTTTTACATGATTTTGGATCATTGGAATATAAATCGGACAATTTGGTATCTAGGGCATTCTCCTTCCACATATAAATTATTCTTTTTCATTTATTGAGATTAAGAGTGTGGTGGAGCAAATTGGTATTCTCTTTAAAGGATTTTTGAGCTTCATTGGTTATTGATCTTCTCTCAACTATTCAAAGGTTTTCTTTATACCTTATTTGCTTGAGTGAGAGACAAACACATACCTCTTCATCTTATTGCAAGAATGTGAGAAGCATCATTGAGAGAGCAATGAGTGCATAGTTACTAGAGCTAGTCAAAACCAGTGTTTGTATGCAGTTGCTGGAGCTATTTAGAAAAACCAGTAAGGGATTAGTTATTAGAGCTAGTCAAAACTAGTATTTGTATACAGTTACTAGAGCTGTTTGGGAAAACCAGTAAGGGATTAGTTACTAGAGCTATCAAAACCAGTATAGGTAGCTGATGAGTGTGAAAAACACATGTTTTAAGCACTCTATTTTATTGCATCTTAGGCTTATTAGTTGCATTAGTTAGTTAATTTTTAGTTAATTTAGTTAGTTTAGTTATTTTATCTTAATTAGTAGGATTTATTTGTTTTTAGATAATTTCTTTTTTATTTTGTTTTGTAGGATGCATTTGGATGAAGATTGGATCAATCCTTGAAGTGTGGATAGGCTAA
>CATIWO010880040.1:0-13899 GCA_949673435.1 Macaranga tanarius | reverse complement strand
ATATAAAAATTTAATATGTAATTATAGAGACAAATAATTTTAAAATTTATATCAATTATAAATATTTTAGTTACAAGAATAAATTAATTAAATTATAAGTTTATTAACTAAATATATAAATATTAATAATGAACTAAAATTCTTTATCCTAAAAAAATATAAAAATAATTAAAAATTACTTAATTAAAAATATTAAGGATTAAGAAAATAAAAAAATAAAGTATGCAAATTTTTTAGACATATTTAAAAATTATAGGGACTAAAACAGATATTTTATTTCAATACCGTTAGGCTCAAGTTAACGGAGGGACTTAATTTTAACGAAAATAAAAGTGTAGGGATTTAATGTATAGAAAATAAAAGTGCAGGGATTCAATGTATAGAAATAAAAGTGTAGGGGTAAATCTCAAAAACAATAAAAGTGCAAGGGGAAAAATATGGTTTATTCCTTTTTTTTTTTTCGCAAAAATTTGATTTGTGTTACCTGATTGAGAAAAAAAGATTCTAACTTTCATGTATTGCAACAATAGAGAAGATGGAACTATACATTTTTAATTTTTTTTTAAATATGAACTATTATAATTTGGAAAAATTTTGAAATACTAGAATACATTTTGCATTTTACCTGAAATTTTTGTTAAAAGATGTGAAAGGATTAAGAAAAGTATTATAGGAGAAGGAGGATTGATCCATTGCCAGGTTTATTAATTGGGCGAGGATCACTTTGATTTAGTCTCAAACAGCTGGTCGATATTCCAAACAACTTGGATTTTTCGAAAGGTAAAATACTCCTTTTGTTGAGATTTATTTTTTGCCTAACCCGCCTAAGATGGATGGTTTACCATCCTGTCACAAGGCCAAGACATTAGTAGAGGTTAAAGGTTCAACCCCCCAGTTCTCCATTGATCTCCCTTAAAAAGGTCATATATACAGTCCAAAATCTTAAAAAAAAAAAATCATTAGCTAAAATTTCTGAATTTTAAACCATATAAATTTGCTTATTACGAGAAATACTTTAAAATTTAATTTTAAATGAATTATTGTAAGAAAAGGAATATATATTTATGCTCACTTCCTATAATTTTTTTTTATTTAGTATTTTCTTAAAAAGCTGACATGGAAAATTCTTAAAATTCGTAATATTTTAATAAAAAATACAAAAAAAAAAAAAAACCTCAATGAAAACCCATTTAACCACGTTAAAGATCCTATACTATTCCTAAAAGTCCTATTCCAAATTGTATTACCTTAAAGACTTTGAATTTAAATAAACTCTATTGATTCTTCCTCTTCTATCTATCCATATATCTATATTCTATTTTATGCTAGCAGCTTCAAACTCTGACTGCGTACAGCCAAGGCTTTGTTGGTAAGATTAAAAGGGTATTGATAAATTCTTTCTTCACAATGAATTTGGTTATAAATCTTTTCCTATTCTCTACATAATAGTTGCCAATAAATAGAGAAGAAGCTTTTGTGGAACAGCCTTATTGCGGGATAGGCTGGCGAGTAGTAATTATAATGCTGTGCTTTGATTGCATCATGCAGGAGTAATGAGTTTTCTTCTTAATAATAAACTGCATCATGTGATGGCTCTCTGCTTTTTTTTTTTTTTTTTTTTTCATCATACAATAATCTGTATATTGTACAATATAGAAAGGTGTTCTGCATAAAATTTATGAGGAGTTTTGTGTATTCTATGTCCATATCTTTCTAAGCTTATCTGTAATTTTACCATATTTTAATATAAATATTCTTTGCTCTTGTCATTTACTGTAATAAATCTTATTCTTAGTTTTGCTTTTAAATTGTCAGTTTCACTGGCTTTTTCTTTTGCGCGGCATTTGTAAACCTTCGAAGATCATATAAATATTAAATACAAAACATGTATTATTGATGTCCAAATATTTAAAACTACATTTTATTATATAAAAAAATGCAACGTTCATTATTTGATTTTCATGACAAGAGTTTCATAGAAACTTACAAAATATAATTATATTTACTTAGGTATTTTTAATTTAATTATTAGATTTTTCAATTTTACGGGATAAAGATGGAGGTTTTTGGTGTGCCATCTATTATTTTTGCTTTCATTTTTTCTACTTATTCAATTTCAATATATTCATTATATTATTTCTTAATATAATAAAGTCTATTGACTTTAATTACTAATAAAAATAAATAAATAGATAATATAAACTTCTAACATATAAATAAAATATATTAACAAATAAATAAATAATATATTAAAAAATAAAATAAAAATAATTAAAAACAGTTTGTGCAATGTGCATATGATTAATTTTATTTTAATTGATGTACAAATTAGTCCAAAAAAAGTCTTTATCATTAAAAAATAATTTAAATTTTTTATGAATAATATGTTATAGATATTATATCTTTTGATATTTCTTCAAAATATGCTTGGCTTATTGTATGAATAGTCCAACTTTACAATATTGGTACATATTCAAATATTAATGAGAGTTGGAAAATATCCACATTGAAAAATATATAAAGAAATAAAATTTTATTGTTTTTTTTCTCGCTTATAAAGAAATAAAAATGATCATATATAAATGGGTAAAGGTGCATTTACGCCCCTAATATTTATACTGAGGAGCACATATGCCCCTTACCTTTTTTTTTAGACCATTTAAGCACAAGATTATATTTTTTCTGTGATTTTGGCCCCTTAGTTGACAACACAAAGTCACGGTGTTAAAATTTATTAAACAGTGCTTATGTGGTTTATCCATTAATTAAAAAAAAATCACAATTACCATATCTCCGTTGCCACCCTCCACCCAAAAAGCTGCCAGCCTGCCACCTCTCCCATAACCGCCGGTGCCACCTCTCCCATCCTAGAGACCATCCCTACCTCTTCTGTCCCAGAGCCCATCCTCTCCTCTCCTCTCCTCTCTTACCATTGCTCTTTTATTTTATTTCACAAAAGCTGATCGATGGCTCTTAGGTATTAACTACCCTCTATTTTCTCTTTGTATTCTTCTGTTTCTAGGCAAAATTACAATCATTTTTCCTCAAATAAAACCCATTTGCTATTTAAGCTACGAAACCTTACCTTTTATAGAGAAATATTTAATTTAGAGATACTAAAGAGATAGTTGGCTTTGTAAGAACCACCTGCTTTACCAATCTTATTCTTTTTCTTGCTCGTGTCCTCTACCATCTGAAAAATAATCTATCAAAGAAAATGACATTGTTTTACAACTACTAGAGTTAAAGAAGCTTCTTTAAGTGCTTAAAAAGAGGAGAGGGAATTGTGGTAAAGATGGGAAGAAATGTGGATCGGGAGATATGTTCTTAGTGGGGACAGGGCCAAGGGACCCTGAACTTTTGATGTTGAAGGGTGTGAGAGTGATACAAAAAATTGATCTTTTATTGTATGATAGTTTGGTTTCAAATGATGTTCTTGATTTAGTTGGTCCTGATGCTAGATTACTTTATGTTGGCAAAATTGCTGGCACCATATCATAGTAGAACTTAGGTAAACTAAATAAATGCTTAAAATAGCATTTTCTTGACATTTTACATTTGCGTTGTTGTGTTTCTATTGATTTTTCTATTGGGAAGAGTGGCATGATGATTAGTTGGTCCTGATGCTAGATTGCTTTATGTTAGCAAAATTGCTGGTACCATATCATAGTAGAACTCAGGTAAACTAAATAAATGCTTAAAATAGCATTTTCTTGACATTTTACATTTACATTGTTGTGTTTCTATTGATTTTTCTATTGGGAAGAGTGGCAAGATGATTATTCTACAATTGGCATAAAGTGATTATGTAATTTGTATGTGTGAGCACTTAGAAGTTTTGTAATTGGCTTAAAGTTTCAGTGTCAGCCAAACTAAATACTTGATCAATGCAAAGAAAAAAAAAATCTACAATCAAGTAGATTTTATCGGTGCTAATATATGTTTGAACTTAAATTACCTGAGCGATAATGGTGATATTAAGTGTGGAATTTTTAAATGGCAAGACATTATTGTTAGTGATTGATAATTGAAGATTCTCTACTTCGTGTAGTATATTAGGCACAACTCCTTGTTGTTTCTCACAATGGATTCTAATGAGTACATCTTTATCTAAAACTCTTGCTTCAATCTCTAAAAGTGCAGAATCAGAGTAACCATCACATGAAGAAGATTCATCGTCAGCTGAGAGTTGAGATTTCTTCACTACAACAAATGATTCTATAGTTATCTTTTTTGGTTTGTTCCTCTAGAATAATTGTTTTGAACATGAATACAAATTACTCAAAGTGATTATGCAATTCAGGCTGAGAATGAGGAGGTGGCAATGGTGGTTTTGTTTACAGCGGCGATTATTTTAGGTGTAACACCCGCCCTAATTATGATGTAATTATGGATTATATTTAAGTTGAGATTGGTGTTGGAATGGTAGAAAGGGACTAGGAAGTAAGGGCTTATTTATAGCAAATTTAAGTTCTAGGGCTAGTTGAGAAGAGTGGTGATTCATTAAGGACCAAAGTGGATATTTGAAAATAAACTATCACAAATTTGGTCTGATCCCTCCAACTCCAACGTGAGTGTATTTATGTTTGCATGTATATGTGTGAGTGAGAAAGAGTGAGTTGCACCATTTTTCTCAAAAGAACAAGGGTTTGAGAGAGAGAGAGAGAGAGAGAGAGAGAGCTAATTTAGTTGAAAAGTGAGGAGTTCAGGTTGTAATTAACAACTAATTAAGTTTAAAAACATCTCTTAGTAAGTGATTTGTGTTTTAATTGAGTTTTTGTATGAGTTTGGATAGAGTTTTAATAGTTTAATCTCATGCTATGTTTTGGCTGATTTTTCACCCTCTATAATTTGGCTATATCTGGAGTTATATAACTCTAATTTGAGCAAGCTTTAATGTTCTGAAAACCTCAGAGAGTTATTTACAAGTTTTATGTTTTAAGTTTTTCTAATATTCATTGCTAGAAGGGTCAAATAGGGCTGAATATTTTAGTGCTTATTGAATGCTCTATTTTAGGTTGATTGGATTGTAAAATCCATAATTAATTTCACACTCATCCAAATTGAGTAATTCTAATTGAAATTAGAAGTGGATGAGTAACCCTAGCTCCAGTAGAAATTTGGGAATTTTTGAACTAGTGTGTAGGTGTTGGGGTCTATTTGAATTTGGAGCCTTTTTAGTATTCCTTGTGTTTTTAAATGGTTATTTATTAAAAATTTATATGTGATAATGTATAGGAGTTGGAAGAGGAGAAAGAGGCCTTGTTCTATATGAGGGGTTTGCTTAAGAAGGAGTTGAAGTGTTTAGGTAAGTAATTATTAACTCAATACTTACTTATAGTAATTCTTATATAACTATAATTGCTTGATTTATGCTTGGTTTTATGAATGCCAACTATAATGGCAAGAATGAGTATAACTATGTGATATGTGTATATGAATAAGTATGGAGATATAAAAACCACTTAAAGTGGTATAGTATAGTATGATGCTAGAAATGTGTTGTGTTGTGGAAATGTCAAAAATTATGCATATTGCATTATGTGAGGAAAATATGTGGATGGAGATTGAGCTCCACGCTCTGAGATTGGAAGGGGTAGAGAGTCTCAGAGGTGGCCATTCTATTTATGCGTATATATGTGATATTTGAGATTGAAAGAGATCTCGAGAATGGGCCACAGATATATGGAAAAGAAACGTAAGTGAAAGTGAGGAAACATAATCATACATGTATGCATTATGTTTGTTTATATTACGTTAAATATGAATTTGCTATATGATGGGGTATAATTAGTGAGTTATGAACCCTATGTATCTATACGAGTACTTGCTAGATTGATATGAAAGTTATAATATTATGTATGGATATTGAATACTTGGTTTATTATGAGAATATGCTATCAGGTGAATAACACGGGTTCATACACAGCCGTGTCCTGAAGCGTGTTGAAAGACACGGGCGTGTATGTGTAATAATATTGGCAGAGAGATATACGGGCATGGACACGGGAGTGTCCTTGGCCATGTATACATGCTGAATATTGGACAGTGAGATACACGGGTAGACATACGGCCGTGTGTCAGATCGTGTCTCGATTATGAGTTGAGTTATTAAACTATACGGGGAGAGACACGCCCGTGTAGTCCATGCTTAGTTATTTTCTTTGTATTTTATTAATTAGTTCTTGAGAAGAACTATATGTAATCTTGTTTTAACAATTGCTTATTGAGTCGCAAGTTCATTCCTTTGCAATTGTAGTTTTCAGGTAGTATGTAGTTTTACTTGAAGTTTCATTTTGTTAAAGCTTCAAGCTTGGTTTGAGATGAGCTCAGGTGGGACGACAGCGTGCTTGATGACATCTTCTCTATCCATCCATATGAACATCAGAATTTTGGTATTTAAGACTTTTGTATAATGATTTTCAATACTTATGTACTTATTTATGTAAATTGTATAAACTAAGCCTATATATATATATAAAGAATCTTTAATTTAAAAGAAAAGTTTTATTATTGATGTTATATTCCTTGATTGGTACACGTGCATGTGACGCCTGGAGGGTGTTACATTAAGTGGTATCAGAGCGGGAATTATATTCTCTTGGGACATGAAATATGTTGCATTCATAATATCTCATGCATAAGTTTTAGATGAGTTTTTAGAAATCATATAGTTGATGTGCGCTGCATATCTCAGGATGGATGAACATCAAGCACTTTAAGTTGAGCCTCAAGAGTCGTCTGAGTCTGTTTTTGGTCCTGAACAAGCTCAACCTCAACCTCAAGTACCACCTGCTGCATATCCTTTTATGCAGGAGTTTGTGCTGATGATGTGAGATATAGGTCAACCACCAGCACCTGTCGGTAATATGGTGGATGAGATTTATGAGCGAATTAGGAAGCAAGGTGCAAAAGACTTTGTGTGTACTACTGACCCTGCAATAGCGGAGGAATGTCTTAGAGGTACCGAGAGAATTCTTGATAGGTTTGATTGCACTTCTGTGAAGAAAGTGAGCTATGCTTCTTCCCTCTTTGAACAAGATGCTCTGGATTAGTGGGAGACGGTGCCGGGTAGTAAGAATGTACCGATGATATTGATGTGGGAAGATTTTCTGAAGGAGTTCTCTGAGAAATATATACCGGCGGTATATCAGGATAGGAAGAAGATTGAGTTTCTTGAGTTGAAATAGAATGATCTATCTGTTACTGAGTATGAGGTACAATTTGTAAGACTATCTAAATATGCACTAGAAGAAGTCGCAACTAACATGTTGAAAAGAAACAAGTTTGAAAGAGGTTTGAGTTTGGAGATCCGAGAAAAGATGGCCATTAAACCTCCTACTTATAGAGAAGTGTTGGAGACTGCCTTAAGAGCTGAGGAAATGATGATTGAAAGGAATGAAGTGGAGGCTAAAAAGAAGAAGAACACTGGTTTATTTTCTACTCTAACTCGAACTAGTGAAAGTTCATCTTTCAGAGGCCCTAGTTTTTAAAGGGGTAACTTCAGGGGATGAGGTATAAGTCAGTCCAATCAGTTAAGGGGAAGATTATTTGGCCATGGTTTTGGAAGGGTTGATGGTCAAAGAGGGCAAAGTAGATCAATGTGTGGCTCATCCACTCCAATGTGTAGCATATGTGGGAGATATCACTCGGGTGAATGTTGGAATTTAAAACCGGGTGCATGCTATAATTGTGGTCAGTGTGGCCATTTTATTAGAGATTGCCCAGTAAGGAGAAGTGGAGAAGGATCTCAGGTGATGGTGCAAAGCAGTGCTGGAGAGAATGTATCCATTGCTAGTCGAGGAAGAGGTAGAGGGGTAGAGTAAGTGGAGCTGGTACTTCAAGTCAAACAGGATCTGCTGGTCCATCTCAAGGCCAAGCAAGAGTTTATGCCATCTCTAGGCAAGAAGCTCCTGCAGCTCCAGATGTGGTCACTGGTATTTTTCCTATCTTTGGCTATGATGCATTTGTATTGATAGACTCAGGATCCACTTGTTCCTTTGTGTCTAGTGAGTTTGCTTTGAGAGTGCATGGAATTATTGAACCCTTAGAATATAGTTTATGTGTCTCTATGCCTGTTGGAGGTATTATGGTAGTTAATTCAGTTGTGAGAGCTTGTCCTATATTAGTGGGTGGTGAGACATTACATGCGGACTTGGTAGTTCTTAACCTAGATGAGTTCGATATTATTTTGGGTATGGATTGGTTAGCTAAACACCATGCCATAATGAATTGTTATACTAAAGAGGTGAGTATAACTATTGGGTGACAGGAAAAGATGGTCTTAGTGAGAGAGAGAAAAATTATGCCTACTTGCTTAATTTCAGCAATGACAGCTTTTCATTTGACTAGAGAGGGATGTGAAGCTTATTTGGCTAGTGTTATGGATACAACCAAGGTTAGTCTGGGGGTAAATGATGTACCGGTGGTTAAAGATTTTCTCGATATATTTCTAGATGAATTACCAGGATTACCTCTATACAGGGAAGTTGATTTTAAAATTGAGACTGTTCCAAGAACAACACAAATATCAATTGCTTCTTACAGAATGGCACCAACGGAGTTGAAAGAATTGAAAAACAACTAGAAGAGTTATTAGAAAAGGTTTTTATTTGACCAAGTATCTAATCTTGGGGAGCTCTAGTTTTATTTGTGAAGAAAAAAGATGGGAGTATGTGATTATGTATTGATTATCGGTAATTGAACAGAATCACAGTGAAGAACAAGTATCCATTACCTAGGATTGATGATTTACTTGATCAGTTGAAAGATGCTACAGTGTTTTCAAAGATAGATTTGAGATCGGGTTACTGGCAGCTTCGGGTGACTGAAACTTCTATTCCAAAGACTGCATTCAGGATGAGATACGGGCATTATGAGTTCTTGGTGATGTCATTTGGTTTGACAAATGCACCGGCAACATTTATGTCATTGATGAACAAGACATTTTAAAAGTATCTAAATCAGTTTGTGATTGTCTTCATTGATGACATTCTCATTTATTCCTTAAATAAAGAAGTGCATGAACAACATCTCCGAACAATTTTGTAGATCTTGAGAGAGCAACAGTTATATACCAAATTTAGTAAATGTAAATTTTGGATAGAAGAGATTGCATTTCTCAGGCATATTGTCTCGAAAGAAGGAGTGAAACCTGATCCCCCGAAGATTAAAGTGATTATGGAGTGGGAGGCACCTAGAAATGTGACTGAAATTTGAAGTTTTCTGGGTTTGGCTGGATATTATAGAAGATTTGTTTAGGATTTTTCTATTGTTATAAGGCCATTGATGAATTTATTAAAGAAAAATGTGCAATTCCAATGGACTGAGATATGTCAAAGGAGTTTTGAAAAGTTAAAAGAAGCTTTGACTACTACACCAGTACTTACATTGCCAATTGGAGATGGAGGATTTATTGTGTATACGGATGCTTCGGGATAAGGTTTGGGGTATATTCTTATGCAAAATGGGAAGGTGATTGCCTATACTTCAAGACAGTTACGAACTCATGGAGCTAATTACCCTACTCATGACTTGGAATTAGCAGCTATTGTGCATGCTTTGAAGATTTGGAGGCATTACTTGTATGGAGAGATATTTTCCATTTTCACCGACCATAAAAGTTTGAAGTACATCTCCACATAGAAGGAGTTGAATTTGAGGCAACGAAGATAGATGGAGTTATTGAAAGACTATGACTGCACTCTTGAGTACCATCCGGGCAAAGCAAACATAGTAGCCGATGCTTTAAGTCGTAAAATGGTAGAGATTACAGCTGGAATCATTTGTTATGAGAAAGAAAATCTTGTGGCAATGAGAGCATTGAATCTTAACCTTGATGTGGGGGAAAATCATTTGTTAGCAGTGTTGCAAATTAAGCCATCAATGGTGGACCAAATTTGAGAAGCTCAAATAGAAGATGCCTACTTGAAGAGAATGAGAGAAAAAGTGGGAATGGGAGCTAACACACAATTTGCAATTAGAGAGGATGGCATGTTAGTGATTGGAAACTGAGCTTGTGTTCCTGAAGAGGGAGAATTAAGAAGGCAAATCATGATTGAAGCACATACTGCTCCGTATGCGATGCATCGTAGAAGTATAAAGATGTACCGAGATTTAAAATCTTTTTATTGGTGGCCAACAATGAAGAAAGATGTGGCGGAATTTATGACAAAGTGCTTAACATGTCAATAAGTAAAAGTTGAGCATCAAGCACCAGCGGGAAAACTACAGTCATTGAAGATACTGGAATGGAAATGGGAATGAATAACAATGGATTTTATGGTTGGACTGCCTAGAATATTTTAGAAACATGATGCAGTGTGGGATATAGTTAATAGACTCACCAAATCTGCACACTTTTTGCCTATTCAACAGACAGATTCTTTGGATAAGTTGGCGTCTATGTATATTTCTAAAATTGTGAGGTTGCATGGAGTGCCCTTGTCCATTATGTCGGATCGAGGTCCATGGTTTACATCACATTTTTGGGGAAGTTTAAAAGGAGCCTTAGGTACTAAATTACATTTTAGTACTGCTTTTCATCTTTAAACGGACGGACAATCGGAGAGAACAATACAAACTTTAGAGGACATGATGAGACCTTGTATTATGGAGTTCAAAGGCAATTGGGATGATCATTTACCATTGCTAGAATTCGCCTACAATAACAGTTTTCATTCTAGCATTAGAATAGTGCTTTATAAAGCTCTCTATGGAAGAAAATGTAGGAGTCCTATTTGTTGGGATGTGGAAGGCTTGAGGCAAATTGAAGGACTAGAATTGATACAAGAAACTATGGAGAAAGTTCAAGTGGTCAAGAAGTATTTGAAAGTGGCTCAAGATCGCCAAAAGAGTTATGTAGATAAGCATCGTTGAGAAATGGAATATAATGTGGGAGAGAAAGTTTTCTTGAAAGTATCACATTGGAAAGGAATTTTATGATTTGAAAAGCACGGGAAACTAAGCCCAAGATATGTCGGACCCTATAAAATCCTTGAGAGGATTGGACCACTATCCTATAGATTGGCGCTTCTAAGAGAGTTGTCTTTTATTCATGATGTGTTTCATATTTTGTTGCTACGGCGATATCGATCAGACCTGAGCCACATCATACAGGAGCCTGAGATTGAAATTTCTGAGAAGTTGATATATGTAGAAGAACCAATTGAGATTTTGGATCAGAAAGTAAAGACATTAAGAACCAAAGCTATTGCGATAGTGAAAGTGAAGTGGAGTCACCATTCTCCTAAAGAGGCTACATGGGAAGTGGAAGAGAAGATGAAGCAAAAGTATCCTTACTTGTTTCCAGAAGATGGTGAGTAGTTTAATTTCGAGGGCGAAATTCTTTTAAGGGGGGAGAATGTAACATCCGCCCTAATTATGACATATTTATGGATTATATTTAAGTTGAGATTGGTGTTGGAATGGTAGAAAGGGACTAGGAAGTAATGGCTTATTTGTAGCAAATTTAAGTTCTAAGCCTAGTTGGGAAGAGTGGTGATTCATTAAGGACCAAAGTGGATATTTGATAATAAAATATCACAAATTTGGTCTAATCCCTCCAGCTCCAACGTGAGTGTATTTATATTTGCATGTATGTGTGTGAGTGAGAAAGAATGAGTTGCATCATTTTTCTTAAAAGAATAAGGATTTGAGAGAGAGAGAGAGAGAGAGAGAGAGCTGATTTAGTTGAAAAGTGGGGAGTTTAGGTTGTAATTAATAACCACTTAAGTTCAAAAACATCTCTTGGTAAGTGATTTGTATTTTAATTGAGTTTTTGTATGAGTTTGGATAGAGTTTTGATAGTTTAATCTCGTGCTCTGTTTTGGCTAATTTTTTACCCTCTGTAATTTAACCATATCAGAAGCTATACAACTCCGATTTGAGCAAGCTTTAATGTTCCAAAAACCTCAGAGAGTTATTTACAAATTTTATATTTTGAGTTTTTCTAAAATTCGTTGCTAGAAGGGTCAAATAGAGCTAAATATTTCAGTGCTCAATGAATACTCTGTTTTGGGCTGATTGAATTGTAAAATCTATAATTAATTTCACGCTCATCCAAATTGAGTAATTCTAATTGAAATTGGAAGTAGATGAGTAACCATAGCTCCAGTAGAAATTTAGGGGGTTTTGGACTAGTGTGTAGGTGTTGGGGTCTATTTGAATTTGGAGCCATTTTAGTGTACCTTGTGTTTTTAAATGATTATTTGTTAAAAATTTATATGTGATGATGTATAAGAGTTGGAAGAGGAGAAGGAGACCCTGTTCTATAGGAGGGGTTTGCTTAAGAAGGAGTTGAAGTATTTAGGTAAGTAATTGTTAACTCAATGCTTACTTATAGTAATTCTTATGTAACTATAATTGCTTGATTTATGCTTAGTTTTATGAATGCCAACTATAATGGAAAGAATGAGTATAACTATGTGATATGTGTATATGAAGAAGTATGGAGATATAAAACTCACTTGAAGTGGTATAGTATAGTATGATGCTAGAAATGTGTTGTGTTGTGGAAATGTCAAAAATCATGCATATTGCATTATGTAAGGAAAATATGTGGGTGGAGATTGAGCTCCACGCTCTGAGATTGGAAGGGATAGAGAGTCTCAGAGGTGGCCATTCTGTTTATGTGCATATATGTGATATTTGAGATTGAAAGAGATCTCGAGAATGGGCCACAGATATATGGAAAAGAAACGAAAGTGAAAGTGAGGAAACATAATCATATATGTATGCATTATGTTTGTTTATATTACGTTAAATATGAATTTGATATATGATGGGGTATAATTAGTGAGTTATAAACCCCATGTATCTATACGAGTACTTTCTAGATTGATATGAAAGTTATAGTATTATGTATGGATATTGAATACTTAGTTTATTATGAGAATATGCTATCAGGTGAATAACACGGGTTCATACACGGCCGTGTCCAAAGCGTGTTGAAAGATACAGGCGTGTATGTGTGTGATGAATCGAAAACTCCTCCAGACCTACAAACACAGAAGAACACCTTGGATGAGCCTAGGATCTCTGATCCGTAGGTTCTCCGATGCTTAAGTCAGAGAAGAGTTTATTTAACATAGTTAAATTAAGAGATATATGAGCTATATATAGGCATAAGGGAGAGGCATACCTAGTCCTATTCCAATTAGGACTCGTTTGATACTCCTTATTCTATTATTCTTCCTTATTCGGATTGCCTTTAGGGGCAAGACTCCTAATTAGGATTCTTTATGGACTTGGACCAATTCTGGATTTATCAGATGTCCCCCCCATGGTATCGAATATTTATGTTCGATAAAGTTGACTTTTTGCTCATTTTCTAATAATTATGAATGTTTGAAGCACTTCGTTATTCGTGAGTCTGAAACATTCATAAGAACTCCTAGATACTCGTTTCAATTTTCCACGAGTAAAGGTTGGTCGCTTCTTACTGTCGAGGATTCATTCGTTACTTACGAGCAACGAATACTCATTCGTTACCTACCAGGATTCATTCGATATTCGTATGTAGTACGCATCGGAGCTTAGTAGTTCATTATTAACTACGGAGTAACGTTCGTATTTTATAAGCAGAAGCGCTTATAACGAACTCAGTCGAGAGTTTACTTGAAGAGTCATTTAAGTATATGATGCTCGTCAAATTCCCATAATCAGGGATTCGTATGTCGTTCCTATGTATCATTTTGGATGCTTTATATCTTCCGAACGTTTGAAAGATGTTCGTAATCTTGTTAAAAAAATAAACAATACTCGTATGTTTCTTACGAGACCCTCAATATTTGAACTGGAGATGAATGTTATGAACATATTCTTCCCCTCGATAGTGTTGAATATTTATGTTCAACTAGAGGTTATCTCAAACTCATACTATTAAGCAGCTTATAAAAG
>CATIWO010879847.1:0-10115 GCA_949673435.1 Macaranga tanarius | reverse complement strand
GCCTTCTAACATCGAATTCAACAGATTATTAGCTGCACTTATTAGAATGAAACATTTTGGGACTGTGATTTCTTTGTGTCAACAGATGGAATCAGCTGGAATTTCACTTGATTTTTATACTATTAGTATTTTGATTAGTTGTTTCTGTAATTTACATCTTCTGGGTTTTGCATTTTGTACTATGGGGAAAGGTTTCAAACTTGGTTTTCAATTTGACGTGATTATGTTTAATACTTTGATTAATGGGTTGTGTAGAGAGGGTAAAATTGGTCAAGCAGTGGAATTGTTTGATCAGATTGTTGCAAATGGGTATCAGCCTGATGTTTATACGTATACTGTGATTGTAAATGGTCTTTGTAAAATTGGAAAAAACAATGTAGCTACCGGTTTGCTTACTAAAATGGCTGAAGAAGATTGCAAGCCGAATGTGGTAGCGTATAACGCCATCATTGACAGCCTTTGTAAGGATGGATTCATTTCTGAGGCACTAGAGCTCTTCTTGAAAATAAAGAGAGATGGCATAAAAGCTGATGCTATCACTTACACCTCCTTAATTCATGGTCTTTGCAATTCGGGGCGATCCGAGGATGCTTCAGTTCTTTTTAATGAGATGCTGTACGGGAACATAAAACCGGACATAGTTATCTTTAATGTATTAGTTGATGACCTTTGCAAGGAAGGAATGGTTTCAAAGGCTCAAGTTATGGTCGAAAAAATGATTCAGAGGGGAATAGAACCTGATGTTGTCACCTACAATTCGTTGATGGATGGATATTGTATGCATAACGATATCGGTCAAGCTAGAAAAGTATTTGATGTGATGTTAAGCAAGGGTTGTAAACCTAGAGTTTGCACTTATAACATATTGATCGATTGGTTTTGTAAAAGGAAAAGGATAGCTGATGCAAATCAACTTCTTCATGAAATGCATTGTAAAGGTTTAATGCCTAATATTATCACCTATAACTCTCTTATACATGGCTTCTGCTTAGCAGGGAAGCCTTGGGCTGCACATGAAGTCTTCAGGAACTTGTGTGCTAGTGGTCTTTCTCCAAATATAGTGACTTTCTCAACTTTGCTAAACGGCTTCTGTAAACATGGGCATGTGGATGTGGCATTGACCCTATTCCATGAAATGGAAAAGGGTTTGTTGAAGCCTAATATTTTTGTCTATAATGCCCTAATTGATGGCCTGTGCAAAGCTGGAAAGCTAAATGATGCAAAGAAGCTGTTTTCAAGACTCTCTGATGAAGGATTGCAGCCTGGTGTGCATACATATACTATACTAATCAATGGACTTTGTAAGGAAGGGTTATTAGATGATGCATACAAGGTATTCAGAAATATGGAAGAGCATGGCTGCTTACCAAATAGCTACTCTTATAATGTGATTGTTCGGGGATTTCTCCAGCACAAAGATCTGTCAATGGCAAGTAAACTTATTGATGAAATGGTTGGTAAGAAGTTTGCTGCAGATTCGATCACAACTGAAATGGTACTAAATTTAATATCCAACGATTATCCCATTATGAAAAAGCTACTTGGTGTGTCCTAAGATTATCCTTGTATTCTTTTTGTCGAAAGATATCAAATGTTCATTGAAGTGAAGAGCTAACAGTACAATTGGAAATTGCAGGGGAGCCACCTCACATGGCTTTGAACGCTTGAAACAAAGAGTCTTCTAATAGGACTTTTTTAGCCAATCAATGGGCTAACAAAACCAAAATTGTTTCCCAAAGCTTTGCAATCCTGTATTAGAAAAAGCGTCCGAATTAGGGGCCTCCATGACACTTTTGCAGTCCCCTTCCATAATGACAATGTCAAAGGCCTTTTGCAGGGCCAGTATGACACCTTCTCTCAGCGCTAGAGCTTCCATAGTTGTTGCATAATTCTGCCAAAATGTGTCATAGCCAGGGTTTTAAATAACCGTATCGGTATTGAATTTGGTGTTATAATATCATATAGAATAAAGATTTAGTGTAACAATATTGGACAGTATTGGAGCCGCTATTATGGTGAATTTTTTAGAATAATTTTTATTCAAATGGATAAAAATTATACTATTTAAATTAACCTTCGGTAAAATCTCAAAGTCTCATAACCTTGATCATGACTTAAATAGTATTATCATTTTATCTTATCTATAGTGATCAGAATTTTTATATCAAGTTATTTCTTCTAATTTTTGTCATTATTACCACCTAAATTTATCTTGTATAAAAATTTAAATATTTAAATGTCGGATGAGAGAAAAATTACAAATATTGCAAATTGTATAAAATTAAAATTATAATATTAAAAAAAATTTCCATTATAATTAACTGTAGAGACTAATTTATTGAGTCACTAAAATATGAAATAAATATTTTTTATAACATGTGAAGGAACTTTCATTGAATTATTAAAAAATAGAAAGGATAAATCTAATTTTTACAATTAATTTAACTTTTATCAGAAATTTAAAGGCCAAATTGGTCCAAAAGCGTCAAAAAAAAAAAAAAAATCCAGTTCAGCCCTAGCCAAAAAGCTAAAGGCTGAATTGACCTTTATTCCAATAAATAAAAAAACATAGTGCACCAATAGAAAAAGTTAATTAAATAAATAAATAAATTATATAAAAATGTTTACTTCATTAACATAAAAAGTGAAATTAACTCATGATATATAAATTCACACTATTTATTTTAAATATAAAAATTAAAAATTAAAAAATCTATTGAACTCTTTATAATAAAGTTTTTGAAATGATCAATGAATCTTTAGAAATGCTCATATAGTAAAAGTCATATTTGATGTGTACAATCACTTCCGAGAAATAAGGTATGGGATTGGTACCATGATGATTGTACAGTGCATCTTTGTCATAGTTGAGAAATGGGGAAATTCCTCGTCACAGTAGAGGAATTTCTATAATAAACCATAAGCACTTCACCACAGCAAATGAGTAAAAGAATAACATCCAAACTTCTATTTCAGCATATCTACATACCAATTTAAATTTTGTTTTACTATTCACATTACATGATGCGACATGAAGGCCAAGACGTTCTAAAACTTTACAAGCCATTGGTTCGCACAACCTGTTTTCTGATTAATGTATCTTCTGAACCTATCAATTTGAGCACAAGAAAGATAAAATCAGATCAACAAAACCTACTTTGTATTCTGTCAGCAAGGAGATAGAAGAACAGAAGCATCATAATATTTCTTCAACTCAGAAAATCAATGAAACTAATTAGAAACTAATACATTGCCAACTTCCTGCCAGCAAATTGTCAGGTATCTATCTGCATTCAGATACATTTACAAAAAGAAAAACTGCTCCACCAAAATATATTGTTGAAATTTCTGAAGAGAAAAAGAAAAACAGAACATTTGAAGAAGAGAGGGAGACCTGTTGAACAGACGGTAACTATTAAAAATGAAAAAATTATAATAAGGTGCAACAGGAATGCTGTACGGGGCAAGTTAAATCGACGCACGAGCAATTGGCATTTCAGACAGAACAATCAACAAGAATCTAATAGCAATAGTGATGTTTAAAGATGAGAAACAAGGCAGTTTCAGCACTAATGTTGGTATATGTGCACAAAGAGTGCAACAGTGCAATCCAAGGTGTTAAAGCCACAATTCTACAAATTCAACAAACAGATGCTTCAACTGTAAAATCTGTGATATTCTTGTGACTTTGTACAAATGAAAGAATATGTACATGCATGCACGCATTCACATGTAAGTAGAACAAATGTGGAGAGTATGAGACTCAACTAAAACAACTTTGAAAAAATAAAAATATGTCAGTTGAGTATCATAAGTGCAGAATCAGTAGTTCAAATTTAGAATTATCAGTAACATCAACATGGAAGAGTACCTGCGCAATTACTTACAGATATAATAAAAATAAATAAATTTAATACTGTCAGTCACCAGATTATTTCTTTGTGGCATCAATGAACATGGCTCGAGTCCAGTGCTCAATATCCTCATTTTGAGATGGCGGTGGAGGAAAAGTCGGATGTTCCACCAGATCCCATCCATCAATAAGGCTTTCATTCTTCCCAGCATCAGATATCTCTGTGGCGAAAAGAAAACTGGTAGCTGAATTTGGAAGGGTATTATCACTTATGTTTTTCTGCAAGGCAAGAGTAAGCATGAATGACATTGAAGAATTACATGTGAGGTAATTGCAGTAAAAAATCATAATCTGGAGAAGCCAAAAATTTATATTTTGAAAATGGATGAACATCAACATAAGAAATGCACATCTAAAGCAAAATTCAAAATCCAAAGGAATTGTGAGATTCTACCACTATCAAAGTTATCTATCTTGACATAAAAAGAGAGGTATGGAACCCCATTATCATTTGTTTCTAAGCAATAACTGAAGATCCCCAATCATTTCTTGACACCAAAAGTGTCAACTGATTAGTGGATGTTCAAATTCAAGATGCTATTGATTTCATTAAGGGGCTAGAAAATAAATTGTTAAATGGACGGCAGAAATTGGTTTTTACCAATGGCAGTCAAACCAAAACACCCTTCCAAAAGCGAGGGAACAAAGAGGAAATAAAATAACATTGAAATGATATTTCAGAGAGACCATATATCCAAATTGACAATTATAGGCATAAAAATTGCGCAACATAATTTTATTCGTAAGTGACCAAGTAGACACATCAGTTTAAGTTTCATAACCTTTTAAAGAAGCCATTTTTTAGGGCATACCGTAAGATGAAGTGCATGTGCACTCTCCATCAAAGTGCTCGACGAAATGGTAGAATTTACATTCCATGTGGATTTATTCAATTTTTTAACTTGCATGCATGACCTGAAATTCAAAAGAAAATGCATCAGAGATGGTACATAAACAAAAATAAAGTAATAACATCATCACAGTGATGTCAAAGATTTGTCCTTAGACTAGAAAATGAGTCAATCCTACAATTAAACATTCTAATTGAGACCATAAGTAATCAAGCTACTAAAAATGCATACCATTAAAGCTACAAGGCTAGAAAATTCCAGTCTTGAGGTCAAATTCCTTCCCTCTCCCTCCCAAACAGGGAATTTTGATACTTTGTGCACCTTCTCTGCAACCATTTTTCTCCCCTCCTCCCCAACCACCCCCCCCCCCCCCCAAAACAATAAAAAATAAAAAAAAAGGGAAAGAAAGACATTCCCATTTTTCTTGGGTTTGCACTGGATTCAATTTATATAAATCTCAAAAAACAACATATAACAGACAACTGGATTTTTGACATGATCAATTTCTGCATCTATTTGATAATATGACACACCAAAATAACAAAGCGTCTAGAGTGCCACATTTTCTGCACAATTGAAAATATCAACATAAGACAAGAAACAAGCATCTTAATAAATCTCAAATATGCTGCTGCATTTTATTTGAGGACTCCACCATCAACACAGCACAATGTCAGCATTTACATATGCACATCATCCAAACAATGTAAGGAACCTTCAATGTGGGCCTCCTATAAATTGTATTTTTCTATGCTTTGGAAATTTCTATAAAGGAAGAAGACTAATGGGGTTTGAATCGTAGATCTCTTGTGCAATAATTATGTTTTGAACCACTGGGCTAATTAGCCCAGTGGCCATGCATCATAAAGGTTACAACTTAGGAATAATAAAGGCTTAATCAAAGAGCACAACTATTACCGATGCAAGCCAAATGGCTCATTCATAAACCTGGAAATTAAGTGCAAACAATCTAATTTACTTAACAGCGCTATAATTCTTTCCATCCCCAATCTGGTCGTTGCTAAAAAAATGTTGAAGTCAATGACAGTTATTCAATTAATTTTCAAAATTCGTGAATGCTGGAACTGAATTGGCGGTGCACAGAAGACGAACCTCGAACAAGTCATTTTCAATGAAGACACAGACCGAACTTCCTTCGAAGACGATAGTGTGGTCAACAATTTTGCAAATGCTTCAAACGTGGATGATTCAGCAGGCACATCTAAACATAGAAAGTTATAACCATAAGCTGTTACACAAGCCACACTTTTCTTCAAAAGTGAAATCCCTTTCTGCAAATCCTTGTGCGTTTCAACTGAATGTGGGGAGGCAGAAGAATAATTGAAGCTACTACTTCGAGAAGAATCTAAGCGAGCCCTTCTCTCTGATTCCATTGAGGCAATGCCAAAATTACTGGAGCTTCTATCAGTCCATGAAGTTTCACCACTGGTGGAGCAATATTTCTGGCGTGGTATGAAAAGAGGGTATTCATTGCTGCACAATGTCCAACAAAGAGGATATAAATTTTAAGGAAATGAAAAAATGTTGCCAGGGAGTAGGTAATACTAAACTAGCCATATTTAGTAGAAAAAGATAATCCTTCCAGCTAGCATACCTTCGAGAAGAAGGACAGGCATTCCAATAAGAATCTCGCTGCCATATTCGAGAGCAAGAACCCTGACCAAAAAAGTTAGAACATGCATTTAACAACCAAAGAAAATATAAAGTCCTACTACATAGCAAAAGAATTGTTCTACTAGTCTTGAAATAAGGCTTAAGCATCCTTCTTGAGAAATGCTGGACTTTCACATTGCAACATCTGACAAGTTTCTTCTTCAAAAATAATCAGAGCAAAGCATAAAGACGTAATATTATTTAATAAGCATGAAGTTCTTCAAAAATTATAAAAGCATCACTATATCTTCAGTGTTCATATAAATATGTATTTGTAATGCATAATTTAACTGTCAGTTTTTTTTTAAAAAAAAAAAAAAAACCGCAACCTATGCATTCAATAAATGCTTCCAGAAGTTGCATAATCCAATATCATATTACACAGATAACTCAAAATGGTATCATATAAAAATATCCAAACACATGCATATGGATATCCAAGCATGCATGAAAACATGTATAATTCTCATAAAACAACTCTTCTGATACAAGACCCATGGCCTCGCAAGGTCTATACTACTTTCAAAAGCATTTTACAGGACCTGAAATTACTTTTTAAAGTCGAACTTTGTTTCCTTTATAAAATGCCAAAATATTTCTCAAAATTGCAATCTTTAAAATTAAACCTAGATGTTTGGCCAACCTAAAAGTACGAATGCAAACAAATAAGAAAAAATTAAAAAGAACAAGAAAAGGAAAAGAAACTAACAAGACAAGTATTTTAAGAAATACATTTAACAATATAATAGAGTTTCGACAGTGCTTACTGCAAAACCCGAGTTATGAAGTGCAGGGGCAGCCAAGCTACAAACAACAAGGTTTAGGAGTTGCACCATGTATCTGTTTTCCAACCATGGGGACTACTGATTAGCGCAAACACAATTCTTAACAATGAAGAATAACCATAGTTTCAGGAAACCATAATATATTTGCCCATAATACATGATGCAGATGAGGTTGCTTGTGCCTTTATGGAGAAATTTGAAAAATTTCGATAATGGCATTTTCGTAAATACAGGCAATTTTGGAGTTTCGGATTTTGACGTTTTCAAAGCCCAATTTCATTGGAAACGGGCCAAGGATCGAAACTCACCAGCTTCGCTGGTGACGTCCCATGCTTTTCGGCCAAATTCCATCGTTTAGGCCTCGAAAAACGTGTTTTAGTGTTTTTTTGGACTTTTTCGTAATTTCCTCTTTATATTAGGATTTGGTTTAGGGTTTTCTATTTAAGGATTTTGATGTTATTTTCAAAGTTAGTTTTTGTTGATTAATTGAGATTTTGTTTATCCCAAAATTCTGTGAATTTTGTTGCCTATTCCCTGAATTTGAGAATTGCAGGTTATAGAAAATTTTCGATTGGCATTCGTGCGCGAATCAACAATCGTTAATAATTATCCTTGATAGGCTTCCGCTACGTCAATACACGACAGACTTATGTATTCTTATAGATAGCATGCACATACATTCATGGAGAAAGAAGGATTACCCCAAGGAGGCAGCGAGCTCTTCTGATTGAACAGAATGGGGGTCAAGTCCTCTTGGTAAGCGAGCATTGCATATTAGATCATACTGGCCACTAGACCCATCTTTTCTCTCTCCTTCCATAATCACCTATCAGAACAAAATGGATTACAAAGGACACTAGTGGTTAGATAACGCCTATATCCAGAGAGGCAGTCACAGGTCATGCACAAGAAATGTCATTGGAGCACATCTAGCAAAAGCCATAATGAGGATTTAGTTTTTAGAAAATGGAACATATTAACATCAATCTTCCAACAGTTCCTGCCTATAATGATTTTAAATCAAATCACAATACAATTTATTTGCTTATGTTCTTGTATGCATGGTAGTGATATGGACTTTTTAGGCTCTCTTCCATGTTCAACCACAGAAAAAACCCACCTGTCATGTAGTGTCATTAACAATCTCTCTCTTCCTCTCTCTGACACAAAATAATCTGAGGACTCCCTAATCTTTGTATGTTTTTCCATATAAAAAAGGGAACAAACACAGGCATATACTTTCAAGACTAGCACATAGGTTCATAAGGTTCATGAGGTTTATTCATAAATTAGAAATTAGAAATTAGACCACAAAACAAGTTTTTAGCCACTGATCCTAATGGCAAAAGAAATTATATTCTACAATGTTTAACTGCATGTCTGTTTTCAAAAAAAAAAAAAAAACTGCATGTCTGAAACAGTACAAAAGAAGGCACCCAACAGCATATCTTATAAGGGACACCCAATAGTATATCTCATAAGGGACACCCAATAGTATGAAAAGTTATGGATGGAAATTGACAAAATACATTTAATATAATTAATTCACTAGAAAAAAGCAAAACATATTCAATTTTTTAGTGCTCACCCGGCGTTGGGGAAACAACTTGCATATCTGTTTTATGACAACTGATTGTTTATGAAGTAGTTCAGAGGTAATTGCTATCTGCAGGAAAGAAAACATTTTAAAGACTGAGTATAATCCTTGACCAAATATAAGACACAATAAATATACTAAAAAAATGGAACAACATAAAAGTTTATTTAGGACATTTGACATCAAATGCCAAACAACCTTGGCAAAATATAAGAAATCACAGTATCTGCATGCACAACTACCTGCCTGTGTATATGTGTGTGCGCATTCTGCAGAATATGTACAGCATATGCATCCATACCGACATACACGTGTGCGTGCATGCATGCATGCATAACATAATGATCAAAATAAAATAGTCCTTACATGCTTTAAACTCTGAGTATAAATAAGGTTTGGAAAAAACTTATCCAGTTGGTCGGCTCGATTTTTCTCCAACTGCAAAGAAACAAACTGTGCATAAGATACCCCATCACTAGTGAAAAGGTAAAAGCAAAATCTGTGTAGTGCAACTTATGATGCATAATTTATAGCTTCTGAATAGCATATACCACATTACGAGACGATTCTAGCACCCCATATTTGGTATTCAAATCCGAAGACAGGGCCTCAATCTTCGCCTTCCCTGCAAATTTTCGTGCAATATGATGAAACAAAATCAAACAATGAGAAATTGAACTGACACCCATCAACCTAAATTTAACTACAGGATTGATAATTAACCCAGAACTCAACCTTGAGCAAGTTGTTCCTTGCTACGACGAAGCTTCTCCTTCAAATTAGCAAGCTTCTCACTTTGAAGCACTCTCCAATTTAATTGGTCGTCACTTTTTCCCTAAATTGGTGAATACCCATATCAGAAATCAGCAATAACCTAACTGTTATCAAGTGATTACAATCAAAAAAAAGATCGAACCTTTGCCACAAGAACTTCACTCAATCTTGAATACAAGAGATCGCGACGGCTCTTCAATGATTTCAACAACAAATTGTACTCATTTAATCTAAAATACATTAAAAAAAAAAATTAAAGAGGAATAGTGATTTCAACAACTACTGGCATAAAAGTGATGATTGCAGATTAAGAATTTTTACCTGTAATTAACACAAAGAGCGCAAATAGAAGCACGATTCGAATGCTCACAAATTGCACAGCAGCTTGATTTCTTGTTCATGCTTCAATTTTTTTTTTTTTTTTTTACATCAATAATTTTTAGAAACACAAAAGATAAAAAGGGATACAATGAATATTTGCTTTCCCCTATTTCACAATATATTAGTATATATTTTATTGG
>CATIWO010879688.1:0-14436 GCA_949673435.1 Macaranga tanarius | reverse complement strand
TATATATATATATATATATATATATATATATATATATATATATATATATAAAATATTCGGTACTATATTCGGTTTTCAGTTTGGTACCAGTTTCGGTACGGTTTCAGTTCAGTTTTTAACAAATCTCCAGTACCGTAACAGATTAGTAAAATAGTCCGGTTCTATTTGGTTCGGGATTAAAATTAATCGGTTCCAGTACGGATTTTTGTTTATCGGTTCGATTCATTTTTTTCTCCTTCCCGTGCTCAGCCTTAAAAATTATATATTATATATTATATATTATTTTTATTTTATTAATTATAATGGTTAAATTTAATTTTTTTATTCATGATTTTAGTCAATTTAAATTTTTATTCACTAAAAAATTATTTTTTTATTTTTAATTATAATAAATAAATTTTTATTTATATTATATTTCAGTTAAATTGTATTTTTCTTTTTACTCTTTCAAATTTACTATTTATATTTTATTTTATTTTATTTTTTTATGATATTTCAATTTTTTATTTTTCTTTATTTTAATAATATTCAGTGTATTTTTTTTCAAATTTAATATATATGAGTGAAAAAAGAAATTTAAATTGAAAAAATAAGAAATTAAAATCTAATATAAAAAAGGGCATTTAAGTCAATTTATTGTGATTTAACCACTATAATCTAATATTCAGTATATTTTATCTTAAATGCCTTTTTTATATTAGATTTCAATTTCTTAGTTTTTCAATTTAATTTTTTTCACTCATAAATATGAAATTTGAAGACATATGCTGAATAATATTAAAATAAAACAAAATAAAAAATAAAATTGAAATATTATCATAAAAAATAAAAATATTAAATTTAAAAGAGTGAAAAGAAAATACAATTTAACTAAAATAAAAGTAAATAAATTTTATTTATTATAATAAAAAATAAAAAATAAAATAATTTTTTAGTGAATAAAAATTTAATTTAACTAAAATCATGAATAAAAAATTAAATTCAACCACTGTAATTTGTAAACTAAAAATAAAAAATAAATTTAAATTTTCTATTTTAGTTTGATAAATAAAAAATACTTTTTTTTTATTTCTGGTAATTTTCTAAAAAAAATATTAGAATAAAAAAGAAAATAAAGTTTAATATAAGAGATAGCCATTTAAGTCAATTTATTGCTTAAAATAGGACACATAACCACTTTAACCTATAAAACCTACTAGAGACACCATATTAGAATTTTTTAGTAGATTCAGACACCTAATTATATAAAAAAAAAAACACCAAAATAGAAAAAGTGAAAAAATTTAGACACCATATGTGTATTTATCCCTTATTTTTTAAATAAATTGTTATATTGTACAAATAATTCATATTTCTTATTCCAAACTAAAGTGAATACTATTTTTTAATACACAAATTATATAATTTGTTGGTATATTTAGAATTCAATGCATGAAATAAGTTTAATATCAACAATTCATTTTACTCTACACATAGCTTTCTTATTATTCAATGTTAACAATTCCTAAAAAATTAAAACTCACCCATTTTTTTGTCCATTAAAGTTTTTCCACATGTTTTAAATTGGTTTGTAACACAAAGTTTAATTGACAAGTACCTACCTCTTTTTATGATAAAACTTCAAAAAAAAAAAAATATATGGTGTAACATCCATGTCCTTGAACCGGATTAATGTAAATTAATGATAATTAAGGATTATTTTATTATATTAAATCAGTATTAATTGGAGTTAATTGCTATTAGTTTGGGTAAATAATTAAGAAGTTGATTATCTTGAATTAAATTGATGTTGTTGGGAGTTAATATTAATATTGTATTGAGAAATAATAAGAATAAAAGAATATAAGAAATAAAGTTTGGATTTAATTGAATGAAAGTTTGGAAGGATGAAATTGATAAGGAGTAAGGACAAATTTATAACTAAAGAGAGTAAATGAAGTTAGAAAGAAAGAAAGGAAAGAGAAGGGAGCAAAGTGGAGAATTGGTATAGGAGTTGTTAGATTTCTATAGAGGAAAGTATGGGAGGAAGAAGATAAGGGAGGAAGAAGAAGATGAAGGAGGCAGAAGAAGAAAAAGGAAGAAGAAAGAAAAGAAGAAAAAGGAAGAAAAAACTCTGAAGAATTGAAAATTTTCAGATTTCTACAAGTAGGAGAAATTAGTGAGTGGTTGTATTTTATCAAAGTTTATTATGTATTTTTGTTGTTGATTTTTATTTTAAAAGCTTTATACTTATTTAGGATTTATAAATGTAGATCTATACTTAATTGTGAAGTTTTTGAGATGCATATGAGTTTAACTCTAGCTTATAGCTGTTATACGAACTGCTGGTGTGATTATTTTCATGAAAATCTAGCATATGAATTTAACTCTAGCTTATAGCTGTTATACAAAGTTTTGATTTTTGGTTGTTGTTGTTCGTGTACTAGAGGTTAAACAGGCGGTGCCTCTTCGTAGAGGCGACGCCTAATCACCTCAGAGGCGATGCCTCTGAGAAAAGAAGGTGACGCTTTTGAAGGAATGAGGCGATGTCTCCTCAACTAGTGCAGGGGCGACGCCACTGTAACCATCTGTCAGTGCCTCTACACCGTGAGGGTGGCACCCCTGTGCAGGGGAGGCACCTCTGTAGCCCAATTTGCACTCAGTTTAGTCTGTTTTTGAATAAATTGAAGGGTAGTCTTGAACCAAACCCTAGAATAACATACCACAACAATTAAGAGGTTGGAAAATGAATTTGATTCTTAAGTATTGTCACATGATATAATATTTGAACTAGATAACTTATACGACGCATAAATACTGTATATTACTGAGTCTTAGACAAAGAGACTAAATTAATTAAGAAAAGAGTAAAGTTGGAAGTCTTGTGAATAATCGATGAAGAACATTAAATTGACATAGTTATACCCTTACAATAAAGTTGACTATTGAAGCTAAGAACATCGAAATGATAAAATACACCCTTACAATTAATATTAAGATTTCATAAATATTATATCAATTAATACATGAATAAGAAAGGGTGGGAAGTATATAAATATATACCTAAGATGAGTTGCCCAATCGAATTATAACTGTCTTTGGGACAGCGCAGGGATTCAGAGGTGCCTATGGGGTGAATCTTTGTGGTTAAAATGTATGCATACGAAACTATTATGAATGAATTTATGATTTAGCTAGTGTGGGCCATGAAAATAAGAGTTGCAATGTTGTGAGAGAGTTATTTTTATATTGTTGTCAATTTTGGGAAAAGTTGGGTAATGAATCCATTATGAGATAATTGTAAGAAATTATCATTGAGAAAGATATAATCGATGATAAGAATAATGTTTAATACTCAAATGAATGAAATTCTTAACTCTCGTGACGATTGAATGAATTATCGTACAAATCAAATTATGAAAGTATGATATGATAATTAATTTTATTTATATGAATTTTCTCATTTATTTGTAACTTTAGGAATAAAGATCTCAAGTATATTGAAATTGTTATATTATTTGAATTTAAATGAAGTTAAAGATTTAATATAATGATTTATTTGCACTGAGTCTCAATTTGTGAGAAAGAAATCTATAATCTTTATTATGTTTCGGTTTTCACAATTTATGAAAATATCTAAATATTTCTCATGTGATGGAAGTCTTTAGTTAAATGATTTTGTGAAAAAGAAGTATTATCCTTGGAAATGTTATTTTGATAATGGTGTACATTTGTAAGTATTAAACAGCTTTCAAAATTTATTGTTGTATTTTGGATAAAGTATATTTTAGATAAATATTTGTATTTAAAGATATACTATCTGCTCACTGGGTAATTTCCTTTCAGAATTACTCACCACTATTTTAAAATATATTTTCAGCATAGTTAGACCCTAGCTTAAAAGTATGGCGGTACAGTGGGCCACTATAGTGTATGAGGTCACTGTAGCTGAGAGGTTGGTGAGGTACATAGTCTGTCATAACACAGATGCTGAGCTAGTCTTTAAGGTCACGGTCCTACCTATTGGAGCTGATGCACATGTATTATCCGTGCGAGAGGAGCACCTCGATAGTGTCTGCACTATTTTCTGAGTTTACTATGCCACCTCGCTGGATGTTTAGGTCACCCTCAGTTGGGTATGATGCAGTCTTCCTAATGTATTTTTTTTGGCTTTTTGCTTATGGCCATCTCTACACCCTCCAAAGCTTGATATGAGAGTTATTTTTGAGCCATTGGGCTAGATGTGTCATTTGAGGTTTTGGGCTAGACGTGTTGCTTTTACTACCGTCACTACCATCATCTACCAGACTGAGATCCATAGCACCTGAGAGATAGATTCTAGGGCAAATATTTATGTATCACTGTATTATTTGATTTAGCATCTAGTACTCTTTATTTATATTTTGATGATGTATATATGTACATGCCATGATGGATGGTTAGCACCTTAGTGCTTGATATTATATATATGTTTATTTAGTATCGATGTTGAGTTATTATCTTGCCATCCAGAATTGTCAATGTATGGATATATGATAAAATTGACGTTGAATGGCTTTGAGAATATTAAGAATGCACTTATATAAGTAGTATGATGTAGTCATTCAAATTATAGTGATTTTATTAACAGCGGTATCAAATAAATGATGGTTCAAATTTGTACAGGTTTTCCTTATTATATTAAGTAAATGTATTATGACCTTAAGAGCTCGTTATGTGTATTAAGATTTAATAATTCAGATTTAAAGATATAATTGTGTATTAGTGGATTATTTTGGAGAAGGGTGTTACAATTTTGGTATCAGAGCTTAAGGTTATTAGGTTATATAGATACTAAGAAATATCGCGTTATATGTTATAGATATTGTGAGATATTGAGTTGATAAATATATATGTATATATCGTAATAATGAAGATTTCTAAGATTTTGATTTGATTTTCAAAAGATGGCAAGAACTAGAGGTGGACTAATTGGAAGTCAAGATAGAGGTCATGGTCAAAGCTGTGAAAGGGGCAGAGCTAGAGGTAGAGGACGTGAAGTCCAACCTGAGAGAGTTAGGCTAGTCAAGTTAGCCAACATTGTTAGTAGGAGTAGAACATTTCAAGAAGAATCATCTCCATCATCAGCTTCTGTTGGCAACGAGAGAGATGATATACTGAATGTTCACGCTGATAGTTTGTAAGGAAATTCTATGTCAGTTGCCTCAACATCAATCTTTAAACACTTACCTAAAGAATGAGAAATGTGTATCAAGCACCACCTTCGGAGATACCTGTGAATATGTCGAATCCACCTGCAGCTCTTATAGTACATATAAATGCTACCGATTTAGCAAGAACAATGGCAATGGTGATGGTAGAACATAAGAGGTATAGAAAGCTCGGAGACATCATCAAGCATGCAAAGAAGTGTGAGGCTTACAATTTCAACATAACATTGGACCCAGGACAAGCTGATAAGTGGATCAAAATAGTGGAAAAGGCCTTCAACACATTGCAGTTTATCGATATTGAGAAAGTAAGCAATGTATATGGCCTTATATTTGAGAAGGTAGATAATTGGTTGACGAGAATCAGGAATCTCTATGGAGAAGCTTTTACGTAGTAACTCTTTAAGGAAGAGTTTGGTAGAGAGTACTTAACAAAGACTTTCCAAAAGTAAAGGAAATCTGCTTTTGTGAATTTGGTATAAGGGTCAATGTCTGTTAGAGATTCTAAGGATAAATTTGAGGAAGTGTACCAGTTTATAAAGGATATTTACCCCACGGAGGAAGCTAAAAGTGACAAGTTCTGAGATGGGCTACATATAACCCTGAGAGGGAAGTTGAATCTTTATGCCGGTATAACCTTTTAAGGCTGGGTCAAAAAGGTGATGGAACAAGAGAGACTTGACAAAGAGTTAGAATCTATAAATAAAGCCAAATCTCATCAGTAAAAGGGATCTTCAAGACCACCTGGAGAGGTAACTTAAATCGAAAGTCAAGATTTAATCCCTATTCATAAGGCAATGTGCAATCAGGAGGGAACTTTCAGTCCCAATGTAGTTAGATGTCTGTGAGGCAACCAATGCCTTCTTTTCGACCTAATAGTTTTAGGAATGCTCCAAGAGGATGGGTGGTAATGCCTTAGTGTAATTTGTGCAAGAAGTATCATGTGGGTAATTGTGTTGGAAGCAGTGTGAGCTATTTTAAGTGCAATAAAGTGGGACAATATGTCCGTGAATGTACTAAGGGTATGTTTGGGGAACCCTTAGTGCAAAGGTTAAGTGCTCCTAAATCGGGGAGAGTAGAAAGACCTCCCATTACTGCAAGAACCATCAGTGTAAGAAGCAAAGCTAATAAGGCTCCACAAGCTCAGGAGAGGCCTATGGGACAAAGAGTGCAGCAGAGAATGCTCAACAAGCAAGGATTTACATAGTAACTGAGAAAGATATCGAGAATGCACCAGATGTGATTAAGGGTATAACTCTTATTTATGATAAATTAGCTTGTGTGTTGATTGATCCTAGTACAACATTCTCTTTTATGTCATATACTTTTGTCTTACATAATAAGTTAAAGTTATTTGATAGAGATGAACCTGTTTTGGTTAGTATGTCTATAGGAGTTAGCGTGATCTGTGACAAGATTATTAGAAATGTTGTAATGAAAATAGGGGAAGATGTGTTGGAATGGGATTTTATGCCCTCACCTTTTAGCAATTTTGATGCTATATTAGGTATGGATAGGCTGAGCCGCTATAGAGCAAATGTAGATTTGAGAAACGAGTAGTGATTGAAATGACGATGGTAAAAAAGTACATTTTGTAGGAGATAATAGAAAAGTTCCAACTAAGATAGTTTCAGCTATGACTATTATAAAATATCTTAGAAAGGGGTATGATGCATATTTGGCTTTTGTAGTGGATAAAAGTAAGGAAGGAAATGAATTGAAGGAAGTACCTATAGTTAATGAATTTGAGGATGTGTTTCCAGAGGAATTACTGAGATTATTCCCTAAGAGAGAGATTGAGTTATTACCGGGTACATCACTGATATCTCAAGCTCTATATAGGATGGCTACAGTGGAATTGAAGGAGTTAAAGGTGCAATTGCAAGAGCTTTTAAATAGGGGTTTCATTAGACTAAGTTTTTCTCTATGGGGAGCACCAGTGTTGTTTGTTAAATAGAAAGACGAGTCTATGAGATTGTGTATAGACTACAGGCAATTAAATAGGGTTACAGTGAGAAACAAGTACCCATTACTAAGGATTAATGATTTGTTTGATTAACTTCAAGGAGCCACAATGTTTTCTAAGATTGATTTGAGATCTGGGTACCATCAATTGAGGATTAAAGAGTCAGATGTTCCTAAGATTACTTTTAGAATGAGATACGGACATTACGAATTCTTAGTGATGTCGTTTGGGCTTACGAATGCACCTGCAACATTCATGGATTTGATGAATAGAGTTTTCAAACCTTGTTTAGATAGGTTTGTAATTGTATTTATTGATGATATTTTAGTGTATTCTAAGTCCACATTAGAACATGAAGAGCATTTAATGATTGTATTGAGTATTTTAAGGGATAAATAACTTTATGCTAAATTTAGCAAATGTGAATTTTAGTTGAATAATGTGGTTTTCTTGGGTAATATGATCTCCGTAGAAGGAGTATATATGGATCCGAATAAGATTGCGGCCGTAGTGAACTGGGAATCACCTAGGAGTGTGATAGAAGTTAGAAGTTTCTTGGGGCTGGCAGGATATTATAGGAGGTTCATTCGAGATTTCTCAATAATTACATCACCTTTGACTAAGTTATTAAAAAAATGTAAGATATAATTGGACTCCTGAATGTCAGCAGAGTTTTGAAATCTTGAAGGAGAAGTTGACTACTGCTCCTGTTTTGACTCTCCCTGTAGAAGGTGGTAGATTTATGGTATATAGTGATGCTTCAAAATAAAGGTTAGGTTATGTGTTCATGCAGAAAGGTAAAGTTGTTGTTTATGCATCCAAATAGTTGAGACTTCATAAGTAAAACTATGTTGTTTATGCATCCAAATAGCTGAGACTTCATAAGTAAAACTATCCCACACATGATTTGGAATTAGCAGCAGTGATTTTCACCTGAAAGATATAGAGACATTATCTTTTATAGGGAAACATGCTAAATATTCACTGATCATAAGAGTCTCAAGTATATCCTCAATTAGAAGGATTTAAATTTGAGATAAAGGAGATAGGTAGAGTTGTTGAAGGATTACGATTGTACTATTGAATACCACCAGGATCAAGCTAATGCAGTGGCAGATGCTCTTAATCGGAAATTGACTGGTAATCTACATTAATTCATGCTAGTAGGATGCCCATGATGATTGAACTCAGGAAACTGAATGTTGAGCTTGGTGTAGATGCACCTAGGGGTGGCCACGGGCCGGTTTTGGCCCGAAACCAAACCAGAACTGGCCCGATAAAATCCGGAACTAGAATCAATCAAACCCAGAACCAGGCTGAACCAGCCCTGAATCGAGGGTGGGACCGGTTCAGGGCCAATTCCACCATTCTGGAACAGTGAGCCGGCGGTTTCGGTTCTGGTTCATTTTATGAAAAAAATTAAATTATGTCAAAAATTCAAAAAATGCAAGTTACAACTCTTTATAAAATTTTACATAATTTTCTCTTACTCGTGGTATATTTTATTTTCTAAAATAATATAACTTTTTTACAGTGCGTAAAATCTGAACCAAAAAAACTGAAACCATGAACCAGAACTGGCCGGTTTGAAACCGGTCCGAAATCGGGGTTAAGCCGGTTCCAGTTCGGTTCCACCTTAGGTCGAACTATGAACCGGCGGTTCTGAACCGAAATTGGCCGGTTCATGAACCGTGGCCACCCCTAGATGCACCTGACTGAGTTTTGGCCACCTTAAAAGTGACACCATTGTTGATGGAGAGAATTGCTCAAGCCCAATGAGTCGATGATAAAGTACTAAAATGGATTGAGGATGTAAAAAGTGGGAAGAATAATATTTAAGTTGCGATGAACAAGGAGTGATAAGGATGGGGAAGAGAATTTATGTACCAAATAAGGAAGAATTGAGAAGAGAGATAATGGAAGAAGCATATTATTCCGCGTATGCGATGAATCCGGAAAGTACCAAATTGTATTGAAATTTAAGAGAGAGCTATTAGTAGAAAGGGATGAATAAGGATATCGCAGAATATATTTCCAAATATTTAACTTGCTAACAAGTCAAGGTAGAACATAGACACCCAGCTAGTTTGTTGCAATCATTTCCAATACCAGAATGGAAGTGGGAACATATAACCATAGATTTCATGGTAGGATTACTAAAAATGTAGTAAGGTAACAATGCAGTGTGGGTGATTATGGATAGGTTGACAATGGCTGATCATTTTCTGCCGATTAGGATAACTTATAGTTTGAGTAAGTTGGCAGAGTTGTACATTAAGAAAATAATAAGGTTGCACGGAACGCCAGTGTCTATTGTATCGAATCATAATCCGAGGTTTACTTCTAGATTTTGGCCAAGTTTATAGGAAGCACTAGGTACTAGATTGAGATTTCGTACTACTTTTCATCCTCAAACTGATGAACAATCTGAGAGGACCTTTCAAGTGCTAGAAGACATGTTGAGAGCTAGTACTTTAGATTTTGGTGGAAACTAAGATATACAAGTGCCATTAATAGAGTTTGCATACAATAATACTTATCAAAACAATTTGGATATGGCACCATTTGAGACTCTTTATGGTAGGAGATGTAGAAATCCTATTTGTTGGGATGAAGTAGGAGAGAGGAAGTTGCTAGCTCTTGAATTGGTTCAGATCACTACAGATAATATTCAGATGGCTAGCATCAATCTCAAGGCAGTCCAGGATAGGCAGAAGAGTTATGCCAATCATAAGAGGACTGATATTGAGTTTAAGGTAGGTAACAAAGTATTCTTGAAAATATCTTCATGGAAAGGGTGATAAGATTTAGGAAATGAGGAAAACTGAGTCTCAGGTTTATAGGACCATATGAGGTTATTAAATGAATTGGGCCGGTGACTTATCGGTTAGCTTTATCCCCAACTCTAGAGGGAGTACATAACGTATTTCACATATCTATGTTAAGAAGATATAGAAGCGACCCTACTCATATTTTGAAAGAGCAACCGGTGGAATTAAAGGAGAATTTAAGTTATGAAGAAGCACATGTAGTAATTTTGGCTAGAGAATAGAAAGTGTTGAAGAACAAAGTTATTCCTTTAGTCAAAGTGTTATGAAAAAATCACTCTCAAGAAAAAGCTACATGGGAGCAAGAAGACGATATGAGACACAGATATCCACAACTTGTGTAATTAATTTATGCTTGTACAAATTTTGAGGATGAAATTTTTTGTAGTTTGGGAGAATTGTAACATCCGTGTCCTTGAATCGGATTAATATAAATTAATGATAATTCAGGATTATTTTATTATATTAAATTAGTGTTAATTGGAGTAATTGCTATTAGTTTGGGTAAATAATTAAGAAATTGATTATCTTGAATTAAATTGATGTTATTGGGATTTAATATTAATATTATGGAGAGAAATGATAAGAATAAAAGAATATAAGAAATAAAGTTTGAATTTAATTGAATAGAAGTTTGGAAGGATGAAATTGATAAAGAAGTAAGGATGAATTTGTAACTGAAGAGAGTAAATGAAGTTAGAAAAAAAGAAAGGAAAGAGAAGGGAACAAAGTGGAGAATTGGTATGGGAGTTGTCAGATTTTCACAGAGGAAAGTATGGGAAGAAAAAGATAAGGGAGGAAGAAGAAGATGAAGGAGGCAGAAGAAGAAAAAGGAAGAAGAAAGAAAAGAAGAAAAAGAAGAGAAGAGAAATTAAGCTATGAAGAATTGAAAAATTCTAGATTTCTATAAGCAGGAGAAATTAGTAGGTGCTTGTTTTTTTTATCAAAGTTTGTTATGTATTTTTATTGTTTATACTTATTTGGGATTTATAAATGTAGATCTAGACTTAATTGTAAAGTTTTTGAGATGCATATGAGTTTGACTCTAGCTTATAGTTGTTATACGAACTACTGGCATGATTATTTTCATGAAAATCTTAAGTTTTAATTTTTAGTTGCTGTTGTTCATGTACTAGAGGTGGAACAGGCAGCACCTCTTTGTAGAGGCGACGCCTGATCACCTCAGTGGTGATGCCTCTAAGGAAAGAAGTCGACGCCTCTGAAGGAAGGAGGGGACGTCTCCTCAATCGGTGCAGGGGCGACACCTCTGTAACCATCTATCGGTGCCTTTGAACAGTAAGGGCAGTGCCCCTATGCAGAGGAGGCACCTTTGTATTCTGATTTGCACTCAGTTTGGTCTGTTGTCGAATAAATTAAAGGGTAGTCTTGAACTAAACCCTAGAATAACATACCAGAACAATTGAGATGTTAGAAAATGAGTTCGATTCTTAAGTATTGTCGCATGATATAATATTTGAACTAGATAACTTATACGATATATGAATACCGTATATTACTGAAACTCAGACAAAGAGACTAAATTAATTAAGAAAAGAGTAAAGTTGGAAGTCTTGTGAATAATCGATAAAGAACATTAAATTGATATAGCTATACCCTTACAAGAAAGTTGAATATTGAAGCTAAGAACATCGAAATGATAAAATACACCCTTACAATTAATATTAAGATTTCATAAGTATTATATCGATTAATACATGAATAAGAAAGGGTGGGAATTATATATATATATATATATATATATACCTAAGATGAGTTGGCCATTCGAATTATAACTGTCTTTAGGACAGTGCAGGGATTTAGAGGTGCCTTTGGGGCGAATCCTTATGGTTGAAATGTATGCATACAAAACTATTGTGAATGAATTTATGATTTGGCTAGTATGGGCCATGAAAATAAGAGTTGAGATGTTGTGAGAGAGTTATTGCTATATTGTTGTCAATTTTGGGAAAAGTTGGGTAATGAATCCATTATGAGATAATTATATGAAATTATCGTTAAGAAAGATATAATCGATAATAAGAATAATGTTTAACACTCGAATGAATGAAATTCTTAACTCTCGTGATGACTGAATGAATTATTGCACAAATCAAATTAAGAAAGTATGATATGATAATTAATTTCATTTATATGAATTTTCTCATTTATTTGTAACTTGAGGAATAAAAATCACAAGTATATTGACATTGTTATTATTTGAATTTAAATGAAGTTAAAGATTTAATATAACGATTTATTTTGCATTGAGTCTCAATTTGTGAGAAAGAAATCTATAATCTTTATTATGTTTCGGTTTTCACTATTTATGAAAATATCTAACTATTTCTCATGTGATGGAAGTCTTTATTTAAATGCTTTTGTGAAAAAGAAATATTATCTTTGGAAACGTTATTATTATAATGGTGTACATTTGTAAGTATTAAACAACTTTCAAAATTTATTGTTGTATTTTGGATAAAATATATTTTGGATAAATGTTTGTATTTAAAGATATACTAGCTGCTCACTGGGCAATTTCATTTCCTTTCGGAATTACTCACCACTGTTTTAAAATATATTTTTCAGCATAGTTAGACCCTAGCTTAGAAGTATGGCAGTACAGTGGGCCACTATGGTGTTTGAGGTCACTGTAGCAGAGATGTTGGTGAGGTACATAATTTGTCATGACACAGATGCTGAGCTAGTCTTCAAGGTCACGGTCCTACCTATTAGAGCTGATGCATGTGTATCATCCGTGCGAGAGGAGCACATCGATAGTGCCTGCACTATTTTTCGAGTTTACTATGCCACCTCGCTGGATGTTCAGGTCACCCTCACTTGGGTGTAATGCAGTCTTCCTAATGCATCTTTTTGGCTTTTTGCTTATGGCCATCTCTACACCCTCCAGAGCTTGATATGAGAGTTATTTTTGAGCCATTGGGCTAGATGTGTCATTTGAGGGTTTGGCCTGGACATGTTGCTTTTACTACTGTCACCACCATCATCTACCAGACTGAGATCTGTGGCACCTGAGAGATAGATGCTAGGTCAAATATTTATGTATCACTGTATTATTTGATTTAGCATCTAGTACTCTTTATTTATATTTTGATGATATATATATGTATATGCAATGATGGATGGTTAGCACCTTAGTGCTTGATATTATATATATTTTTATTTAGTATCGATGCTAAGTTATTATCTTGCCATGTAGAATTGTCAATGTATGGATATATGATAAAACTGACGTTGAATGGCTTTGAGAATATTGAGAATGCAATTATATAAGTGGTATGATCTAGTCATTCAAATTATAGTGATTTCATTAGCAGAGGTATCAATTAAATGATGGTTCAACTTTGTATAGGTTTTCCTTATTATATTAAGTAAATGTATTATGACCTTAAGAGCTCGTTATGTGTATTAAGATTTAATAATTCAGATTTAAAGATATAATTGTATATTAGTGGTTTATGTTGGAGAAGGGTGTTACATATGAAGTTATTTATTTACTTTCAAGTTATTTATTTACTTTCAAAGATTACTTTTTATAGGTTTACCATGAATTATCACATCTTTTGGAATTTTTTTTAATGTATTTTAGAGTTTTTTGTTTGAAGAATAATATATTTTAAAATTTCAAATCAACACAAATTTTGCAAACAAAATACGACTCTTCATACAAAAATACAATTCACTTTTTTCAAAGCAAATATGACTCATTTTTTCTTACACCCATATTATTAAAATCTCCTCTCATTCTCATCTTTTTTTATGAGCACAAAAATATTTATTTCTCAAAAAGGCACTTTTATTTTATTTTTAATTTCTTCCATCTATTTTATGCAATTTTTAAGTAACTTAAAAATGATAAATACGATAATTTTGTTTGAGGTGTATATTAACTTTCTTTATTTTTTAATTAACTTTTGCATCCAAAGTTATTTATTTAGTGAAAATTTTATAATTTAAAATTATTGGCAGTAGTTAATTTATCAATTTTTGGCTAATAAAAATTGAATAGGATGCGAAAATAGTGACATAATTTTTTCATGAGACTATAATATTATATGTACTTTCAATTATTCTTAATTATATTGTTTTAGTTATATATATAATTATTTTTGCGTGTGTAGCGCGGGCTTTCGCGTAGTATTTAAAATGAGCTTCCCAATTTTTAATGAGTCCTAATGTCCTATCAGCTTGGATTTAGTTGACACCATCCTATTACGTTTTTTCTAAATTATTATAGAAAATTATATAATTAGTTTAGTTTTAAAAGTTATTAACAAAAATAACATCCCTTTTTGAGTGCTTATTGGCATGTTCCTTTTACTTTTATATGTGTCCTTTTTTTTTTTTCATTTTTACCCTTTTTATTATATAAAATGTATTTTTTATTTGTTTTTGAATTTTTTTTATTTTCTCATTTTTTTCTATTTCTTATATT
>CATIWO010879222.1:0-27928 GCA_949673435.1 Macaranga tanarius | reverse complement strand
AAAATAGCAAAAATTAAAAAGTTCACACACTATTTATGCAATTTATCTCATAAGTTTATGCAGATGTGGAGAGCTGAATGGTGTGCGAACTTTTCAATTTTTTCTATTTTGGTGGTCAAACTTTTTAATTTTTGCTATTTTGGTGGTCAAATTTTTTAATTTTTGCTATTTTGGTGGTTAAAGTGGGTCCCACACTTGCTGATTGTATATTCCGGCCACCTTCACCGGTCAGAACCGCTTAAATGATACAAAAATACTAAGTTCAAACACTCAATTGCAAAAAAATAAGTCTGACCACCAAAATAGCAAAAATTGAAAAGTTCATACACCATTTATGCAATTCTTCCAAAAATAAATAAATCCTAATAATTAAGACAAAATAATAAAAGTAACTAAATTCACTAAAAACTAACTAACTTATGTAATAACTAAACCTAATATGCAATAAAATAGAGTGCTTAAAACATGTGTTTTTCACACTCATCAGTTTTAATGTGCATACTTCTTTTAGTACGATTTAGGCATAAGAAGTTGAACATTGCTTATTAAATTACATGTGCATTCACAATAATACATATTTTTAATGTATGTGCAGTGTATGTATATACTTATATCTCTATATTATATGTTTATCATTCCTTTAGCATATGCATGATTTTACTTGTCATTTGTATACTTATTTTGTCTATACGTAATGAACGGGAGAAAATAGTTTTATCTATCAATAGTTGAATAATTTTGCTTTTCAAATAATGTTTTCTCAATACATGCACATGCATATTTTTATCCTTTTATATGTAAAAGTCTCATATGTTGTTAAGATATGCATTCTTTTTCCTTGGTTTTCACAAATGTAAAATTTTATACATGAATATTTCCACTTATTTTCTACATGTTTTTCATATGTTTCTTTTACTATATGACCATACATTCTTTTAGTTGTTTCTATAAATGTTGTATGTTGTGTACAATATATCTGTCAAGTTATTTTTCATGCATATTCATGTTAGTGCATCCTTTAATTCATGTGTGAAAATATTCTTGCTTGTTTATGTGAATTTTGAGCTTGCATACACATTATAGTAATATGGATGCACTTTGATTATCATTTTGTGATAGCATACTAGTTATATTAGTACAAAATTTATGAATGCATTTGGTTTTTTATTTGCATGCATATGTTTCAACTTATCTTTTAAATGTACCATTAGTGCCTTGCATATTATATCTTTATTTTTCTAAAAACTCAGAATTTTGCTTCTTAAACATTTTGCAATGTTATTATTTTCTTTTAAAATGTCAAAACTCCATTGAAGTGTTATATTCAGTTATGCACTTTTATCATTATTTTCCTCTCCATGTATTGTCATTTTCCTAAGTAAGTCATTAATAGCCTTTATTACTTTATCATTTCAGTCAAGTAAGGACTTATCTTTTTATTTTACTAAAGTAAATTTTCTAGGTTAGGAGTTTTTTCTATTGTTTCATCCATAGACTTTGAACTTTTATAAAGTTCATTTTTAGATCTTAGCTTATTTCTTATGTCTAATTCATTCCCAAATTCTAAAAGTTTTTTAAAAATTTTCTAGTGAGATTCCAACAAATATCTAAATATTATCCAAAGTCTTCAAAAGTTTCCATGGTCAAACACATGATGAGCAGATAAATCAATACAAGTTCTTATAAAGTTTTCAGAGGATACTACAATTATTAGCATGTAGTCATAGGATAAGAAGGAACAATTTCAAGTAAGTATCTATTCCCCCTTAAAGTATTTAAGTCATGTCATTGTATTGCATTGCATTCATACATTATCTCCTTAGTAGCCATCTTCAAAATAAAAGTTTTCAAGACTAATTATCAAAATAAATTCCCCAATACCTTTTCAAAATTCAATTCCCTAGTTCAAATTTTAAACTTTCATTTTGTCCGATGAGTTTTTCAAATAATAAATCATCCCCGGTGAGTTTTTCAAAAATAATCATAAAAAAATATACTTTCCCTAGTGGAGCTTTTATAAAATTCAATTTCAATTTCAATTATTCCAATTCTAAATCAATTTTTATCTCAATTTCAAATTCAATCTCAAGTTCAAAATCAATTTCAAGTCCAATTTCAATTACAATTTCAAATTTTAAGTCAATCAATTTCAATCTAAATGATAAGACTGTGAGCGGTTTATCTTCTTCAGTCAATTCTGTCATCAATTAATTTCAATTTATTTGATGAGACCATGAGTGGTTCATCTTCTTTAAACTCAAATTCAAATTCAAATCCAAATTCCAATTTCAATTTTAATTCCAATTTCAAGTTCAATTTCAAGTTTAAATTCAAATTCAATCTCAATTTCAAGTTCAAATTCAAATTCAAGTTCAAATTTTAAGTTCAAGTTCAAATTCTAAGATGAAATTCCAATTTCAATCTCAATTTCAAGTTCAAATTTCAAGTTCAAGTTTAAATTTAAAGTTTAAATTCAATTTCAATCTCAATTTCAAGTTCAGATTTCAAATTCAAGTTCAAATTTCAAGTTTAAATTTGTGTTCAATTCTAATTTCAATTTCAAATTCAAAGTTCAAGTTTAATTTCAATAAGAATTCAAAAGATTCATTTTAAAATCAATTTCAAATTCAAACTTAATTTTAACTCAAGAGTAAAGTGACTCATTTTTGGTTCTGAGGAATTTGATTTCACTTAAATGATACCCTCTTAACCCACAATAATTAGGTTGACACCTAGGGATAGCCTTTTATCACTCAATGACACTTAAATGATAGCCTCTTAACCCACGACAAATGGGTTAACATTTAAGAATAGCCTTTCATCACCTGATGACACTTAAACAATAGCCTCTTAATCCACAGCGATTGGGTTAACACTTAGGAACAACCTCTCATTACCTGATGACACTTAAACGATAACCTCTTAACCCATATTGATTGGGTTAACACTTAAGGACATCATCTCATCATTTTTAAAAATTTCAAATTTTAAACTTTTTTTCAAATTGATTTTAAGTAAATCAATTTAGTTTTAAAATTTTAATCCATTCTAATTTCAAAATCCAATTTCATTATCCATTCCAATTAGTGATCAATTACAATTTCAATTTCCATTTCTATACTAACATGTGTTTTCAAGTAAAAGATCACAAGAACCAACCAGAAGTAGACAAAATAAATTAGGTATGATTTCTTCAACCTTGAGTTTGTTTTATGCTTTGTCAGAATTTGTGCATTGGAATTATGACATTAATGCATAACTTATTTTCAATGTCTTGATAAAAATACATAAATTCCTCCAAAGCAGGGGGTAAACTGTTGGGGGTTGCTTTCAAAACCCTGAAGGCCAATGATAAAAACATGAAAATATTTTGCCATTGTATTAGATTGATGTGAGAAATTATCTTTTCAGCCAATTCAAGACCTTTCCAAAACCTATAACCCTTACCTAATTACCTAATAGTGCCTATTTTACCCTTTTAAGACCATAACTAGACCTAAACAAACCTATTTCCAAACCCTGATGATGGTAGAAAGGAGGTTTTGATGGGTAGAGAAGTGAAAATTCTCCATTCATAGTGTTTTCAGTGATAATAAGGTCAAACCCTACATAAGGGCTCTTCGAGACTTCTCTGTTGTGTTTTTTAATTTAGGTTTTGTGTTTCGTTCATTGATTTGACCTTAGAAAGCTTTGGAATGAAAAGTCAAACTTTGGTCAAATGACTTTTTTTGATGTCAAAACAAAGTTTTCGAGATCAAATTTCAATTTGAAACTGTCTTCTAAAATTATAGCGCGTTTGCGGGTATTGTTTGGCAAAAAGTTACATTTTTGACCTTTGGCGCTCAAAGTGGGTCCCACACCTTGCCATGTCATCATTTTTGTATAATAAAATATGGTTCAATTTTCAAGATTGATCACTAAGCAAGGAATGTTCCGTTTGGAATATTCTATGCCAAATGTCAAACTTAAGAGTTATTTAATATATACTATTACATAAGTACCCTTTAATAAGCCTCTTTATTACCTAAATGCCATAATCTTAATTTATCTATAAATAGTTTTCCTTAGGTATCAAAAAGGGGGCTCTTTTTAGTGTTTTTGGGAGTGGCTACAACTATTAGAAAAATAAAAAATCCTCTCATATATCAAAAATAAATCATTTCTCTACGTCTTAATTCATTCTCCACTCATTCTGTACATCTAGAAACCCCTAATCCATTATCAAAAGTCCTTTCTTTCTTCATCTTATTTCTAATTCAAAAATCTTAATAATCTAAAAACACTAAAACTAATCAAAATTAAACCCATTTATTAACCCCTTTTTTCAATTTCAATCTCAATCTCATATTCTTGGTGAGTTTCTAAGCGATTTCTAAGGCTAATCTCTTTCAAAAACACCTAAATCATCTATTAAGGTGTCTGTTCTTATTTGTGGAGCCTTTATTTTTTAAGAATGTAAATTAAAAGTGAAAAATTAGAGCCTAATGATGAACAGTCGGTCAATTATTCATCATATTAGTCGATTGTTCATCACTTCTGGCTAGCCATTTTTGAGCTTTTGGCTGGCCATTCATCTACCTAAACTAGTTTTCCAGAGTAACTCTCCATTATTTTAATGTTTTTTATTCAAAAGGACTCTAAGGATGGATTCTAAGGTCATAAAAACCATAAGATTCACTGAGAGTTTTAACAAATAGTGACTTATAGAGCCTAGGATGATTGAACTTGGCTCCAAAACTTTAGTTTTACTATAAAACTTCCATTTTTGCTTTTAAATCTTAATTTTCACTTGCTTATTAATGTATTTAAAGTTTGTTTTTGATTTTTAATAAATATGTAGCTTCAATTTATTGATTCTAAGTTTTGTTTTAAAGATTTAAACTTGATAGTATTATGTGTGCTTAGTTGATACTAACCTAATATTTTTGCTTTGATTACTTTTATTGCTTGCATTTATGCATCATAAATTGCATTTTTACTTATTTGATTACATATCATATGAATAATTCATATCACTACCATGTGCTTGAAGCGGTTCTTAGATCAATTAGCAATTGTATGCACCCCGACTTGCATCACTTGCATACTTGCATGTATCCCGAATTTGTATTACTTTCCATATATCCTGAATTACATCATGCATCATTTGCACCTTACATGCACTCTAGAATTATATTATTTTGTGTATCATGCATTGCATTTAACATTTTTGCATTTCTTATATATTATATATATTATTCAAGCTCTCAATCTCTTAAGCTAACTTACTAACTCCTACTAACTTTTTGCTTTTATTTTCATGATTATTATTAACATTCACTAACTTTATTATTATTATTGTGTACTTGTGCTAACATCTAACAACTTTTATTCATTTCCTTTATATTTTTATGCAATATCATCTTGTTTATTTATATTGCTAACCACTAACTCTACTTTAATTTCAAGCTAATTATATGCTATATTCTATATCTTATACTATATACTATATTATATACATATCATGTATTGTTATTGTGATTATGTTGATGTGCTATTTACAATTCTTAATCATTAAAAGTTTAATTTCTTTTATAGAATAAACCCTTTTCAAATCCTTTTGTATTTTCCTTTTTAAAACCATTTTTTTAGCAAGTTTAGTATCTTGAACATAAAGAAGTAATATCTTATTGAATGAGATTACTCCACCAAGACATTTCTAATGCAAAAAATGGTGGGTTGAAAGGGTCGTTTAAATGATAAGATGAGGGTAACTATATGTTCAAGTTGCTAAATTCTTTTCAAAAACAACCATTTTGCACAAACCTTTTCAAATTTGTCTTTACTTTTAAATTCTCCATATTTCTTCAATATTTTTCATGTTTATATCATTTTTTTTCATTTTAAACCATTATTTTATTTTAAAAATAAACACTTTTTTCCTAAAAAGTCCTAATATAAGGCCAAATACCCCAAAATAAAGGCAAAATGAAAGAAAAGATGTTGAAAAAAGAGATTACCCATATCCTTTTTACTATTTATTTATGTTTTCTTACTATTTTGTGCGTATTACTATGATTTTGTTGTGCTATGTACATAGATTGCTATGTTTGCCATTTTATGCTTGATTTTGTATGCTTACATGATCATTATATTATATGCATGATTATTTACACTCTTTCTATGCATGTATGCTATATTTTAGATTAGTTTGGGGTATTACATGTATGATTTGACATGATATACTATCATATGCTATGTTTTACCATGTTTAGTTTTGTATTCATGTCATGACTAATCATAACTCAAGTTTCCATCATGACATGATTTACCATGTTTTACAATTTGAATATGATATATTGCTAGCACTTATGCCATGATCATATATAGATATGTCATATTACCTTTTTCATGACATGCTATATGTACATACTATGCCATATTTTATATTTTTGCTATCACATACCTTTTTTATGCCATGCTTTATATTTTTTCCATGCTTATGCTATACTTTGCCATGTTATATACCATGCCTTACCATGTTCATCCATTTCTTATTACTATATTACATTGCCACGTTCACATATATATATGTCTTGTATATTATTATATGCCATGTTTATGCTTCTTATATACTATTATTATATGCTTATGTGGATATATTATGTTTTCATTTACATGTAGTGGTTAGTTCTCAGTTATACACATTCTAAATAAGCATCGCACCACATAGTAGGACCGACAATGCTCAGCACCTGGGCGGTATGAGATGGCTTATATTATATGAGTCTGCTCCTACTGACATCATATCTGAACTCAATTGTCTTATTTATAGGCAGATTTGGTTCCAAGTGAGGGATCGAGTTTGCCTAGTCCCTAACTAGATAATTTCTCAGTTGATACCAAGTGGTGACTCCTCTTTGTCGTAGCTAGGTTTTAAGGTTATAAGTGCTTTCTAAACCATCCTTGGGCTCTTTTAGTATTCCCCTCATATTCCTCTATTTTCCCATAACAAGAAAAAAGGGATGGTGAACGAAATCAGTGCCAAGTCAATGTGTTAACGTCAATAGTAAACATCATCTACCCTGTCTCAAATTCATCATGGGTAAAACCTATTCATTGTGTACCTAAGAAGGGAGGTATAACTATTGTGGATAATGCATAGGGAGAGCTCATTCCAACTAGAGTGGTTAGTAGATAGCATATGTGCATTGACTATAGAAAGCTTAATAATGCCACGAGGAAAGATCACTTTCTATTACCATTTATTGACCAAATATTAGAGAGGATCGCGGGCTATACTTTTTATTATTTTTTGGATGGGTATTTAGGTTATAATTAGATTTCTATAGCATTGAAAGATCAAAAGAAGACCATATTCACATTTCCTTATGGTATTTATGCATATAGGAGGATGCCATTTAAATTATGCAGTGCTCCTGCCACTTTCCAATATTGCATGATGGCCATCTTCTCGGATTTAGTTGAGAACATTATGGAGAACTTCATGGATGATTTTTCAGTTTTTGGAGACTCCTTTGAAGGCCTACCTATATAATTTAGAAAGGGCATTAGCAAGATGTAAAGAAACTAACCTTATGCTTAATTGGGAGAAGTGCCACTTCATAGTGGATGAAGGCAAAGTTTTAGGATTTTAAATCTCAGTAAAGGGAATTGAAGTTGATCGTGCAAAGATTGAGGAAATAGAAAACTTAAATTATCATACCAACATAAAGGGAGTTACAATTTTCTTTGGTCACGTCGGCTTCTATAGGCATTTTATCAAGGACTTGTCTAAAATTGCTAAACTTGTGTCTCATTCATTAAAAAAAAGATGTTCCTTTTGAGTTCACTAATGAGTGTAAAATTGCTTTTGATAGGTTGAAGTAAGCTCTCATATATGCCCCTATAATGGTGTCGCTAGATTGGACATTGCCATTTGAGCTAATGTGTGATGTAAATGAGCAAGTAATTGGAGCTATTTTGGGACAACATAAAGAGAATAAATTGCACATGATTTACTATGCAAGTAAAATCCTTTCAGAGGCTCAACTTAATTATGCAACCACAGAGAAGGAGATGTCGACTATCGTGTTTGCTTTTGACAAATTTAGACCATATCTACTTGGGTTACAAGTTATTGGCTACATAGACCATTGAATAATCAAATATTTTCTCACCAAAAAGGATTCAAAACCAAGGCTAATTCAATGGGTGCTATTGCTACAAGAATTTGACATGATCATCAAATATAAAAAAGGTTTAGGAAACCATATGTCAAATCATCTATCTCGATTGGAGAATAGAACTAATAAAGATACATCCATTGAAGAAACCTTCCTCGATGAATCTCTACTCACCATTGGTCGTGAATAAATGCCATGGTTTATATACTTAGTAAATTTCCTTACAAGTGGACACATTCTAAATAATTTTTCATACCAATAATGCAAGAAGCTCGTGCATAACTCCAAGATCTATATTTGGGATCCACCATTTATGTGAAAATTATGCACTGATGGCATGGTTAGAAGATGTGTACTAAATAAAGACATTTATGACATTTTATACCACTGTGATAGCTCATCTTCTGGAGGACATTATGGACTTAACAAAATAGCCTCGAAAGTGCTCAAATATGGATTTTACTGGCCTACTATCTTTAAAGATGCTCGTGAATTCGTAAAAAATTATGATAAATGCTAAAGGAGTGGAGGACTATCAAAGAGGGATGAGATGCTTCAAGCAAAAATTTTAGAGGCGGAGCTCTTTGATGTTTGAAGTAAAGATTTTATAAGACCATTCCCTTTATCTCATAGGAATATGTTTATTTTAGTATGTGTGGACTATTTGTCTAAATGGGTTAAAGTTCAAGTATGTATAACTAATGATGCTAGAGTTATATGCACATTCCTAAAGAAGTTATTCACAAGGTTTGGCACACCTCGAGCAATCATTAGTGATGGAAGAACTCATTTTGCAATAAGAAATTTGAAGAACTTATGGCACAATATGATGTTAGGCATAAAGTCTCAACACCATACCATCCTCAAATAAATGGGCAAGTGGAAATGTGTAATAGGGAACTCAAATAGATATTGGAGAAAATAGTTAATAACTCATGTAAAAATTGGGCTCGAAAGCTAAATAATGCACTATGAGTATATACGATAACTTATAAAATACCAATTGGATTAACACCCAATAGAATGGTATTTAAGAAGGAATATTATCTACCCATTGAGCTAGAGCATAAAGCTTATTGGGATATAAAGACTTTTAATTATGATTGTAAGAAAGTGGGAGTTAAACAACTATTTCAATTGAATGAACTCTAGAAAATAAGAAATTGGTTTTATAAAAATGCCAAGTTATACAAAGCAAAAACTAAACAATATTATGATACAATGGTGCCTAAAAACTTTAAAGAAGGTGATAGAGTATTCTTGTTCAATTCATGTCTTCGATTATTCTCAGGAAAGTTCAAAATAAGGTGGTCAGGTCCATTTATAGTCACAAATTTGTTTCCTCATGCAGCTATTGAGATTCAAAATCAATGAGGGGAAAAATTCAAAGAAAATAGTCATTGATTGAAGCTTTACTATGGAGGAGATTTTCCCAAGGTTATGCATGTCCAACATTTGAAAGAGCCACCCTCTAATACCTAACCTCACACCTATGGCATTGGTCTAGCTTAGGAGCATAATAAATAAAGCACTTCTTGGGAGACAACCCAAGTAATTTCTACCTTTTTTTATTTTAGTTAGTTAAATTTTTAATTTTTAGTTTACGCTTCCCTTACTAATTGAATTAATGCTCTTAATGTATGTAATTTAAAGAAGAGTATAACATTTGAAGACTATATGCATATTTGGTAGAGTAATCTTTTACCTTATACATATATATTATGTCCATATTGCATGTTATTTTATGGCTCTTTTGCATTTTAGATTCTAACTTTTGTAAAATTATGTTTTCAAAATGGTTAATATAGGTTAAATTGACTAAAAATAAGGTAAAATTCATTTGGGGTGTAATTATTAAAATTAAATGATGGTTAGGACTTAAATGGATAAAATAAACTAATTTGAGCTTAATTGGATAAATGTGCACGGCTGTGCATATGTTTGCACGAAGATGCCGAATGAGCTTTAAGCTCTCATGCATGGGCATGTATAAAGTCGCACGGTCATGCAACATACACTGCATGTTTCCCTTAGATGCAGTTAAGTATCACAGACACGAGAAACGGGAAAATAGACATGGAAAAATGGTTTTTTAAAAAAATATAGGAAACGGGAAACCTGGATCAATTTATAAATATTAAAAATTAGGGGCCAATGTATAAATATTAAAAATATAGAGATAAATTTATAAATATAAAAAATTATAAAATTCAATTTTCATAAATTATAAATTAGGTTCAATTCAAAAGAATATTTTTCATGGATAATGATATTCTTTATCACTAAAAATAATTCTAAAATATATTCAAAAGCATGATAACAATATTTATAAATACAAAATTCTTTTACAACTCAAAATCAACAAATTTTCATATTATCGTATAATTATAAATAAAATAATAACACTCTTAATGATACATAATTTCTCAATAATAATAAATAAATAATTATCCATCTAATTTTAATTAAAATTAACAAGAAAATCATATACTCATAAGCAAAATTAAAATACTAAGACTTCAAGTCACAATGTTCATTAAGACTTCAAGTCATAATGTTCATTAAAACTTCAAGTCATAATGTTCATTAAAACTTCAAGTCATAATGTCCATTAGCAATTTTATATATCAATTTATAGAATCTTTTACTTAATTCACATTCTCATTCTCAATAATTTCATTGACATCTTTATTGAAAAATATTGTCTCTAATTTTGGTTCTTCTAATGAGAGAGTTCTATTGTATTCGACGTATGGAGCTGATAGTGAGGATTGAGGACTGAGGAGGAGTGATGACTGATGAGGATCGAGGAGTAAGGTCGATCGATGGAAGAGTAAGGAGTTGTTAGTGGAATTTTTTTTGGGACCAAATAAATTAAGATTGTGGGAATCAAATTATTAAGGCATAAAATTAGAGACACACGTGTCCCTAATATTTTTTTAGAAAAATAGCCTCGAAACTTATTTTATTTTTAGAAACGGCCTCAAGACATTTTCGACAAGTTTTAAAAATGTTTCGATGTTTGAAATATTTGTGACATGAGACATGGCTCTTTATAGAAGTGTCCATGCATCATAGACATATAGGTAATAATACACGCACATGCAGAATTGCGCAGTAGTGGATCAACATTAGGTTTTAAAAAAATAGCCATTAGAACAGCTTCAAAAGACTATATTTGCTTCCCCAAGATTTTTTTTTGTCTATTTTCTCACCCTTGTTCATTATATATACACTCTCTTACACCTCCATGACTCTCACAAAGTTCTCTTCTTCTATCTTTAATCAAATTTCTTAAGTTTTCTTTTTTGCATTAGGAAATCTCTATAGCTAAAACTCTCCTCTTTATAGCAAGTCCTTCTTTAATTCAAATTGTTCTGTATATATATGCTCTTTTCTTATCTTTATTTCCTCATTCGTTATGTCTTTTATTTTCTTTCATCTTTTCTTTGTTATTTTTTTCTTTTCTTGTCTTCATCTTTTATTATTCTCATTATGTCAATGAGAGAAGGCAATAGACTAAGGCATGAAAAGGGTAAGGCAGTAGCTCAAACTCTAACTCTCAAAGCCTTCCTTTCTAAAATTCATTTCAAGAATAATGATTATGAGCAAAAAATTACACAAATTAGCACAAGGAGTGTTGTTCTTAATAACTACATTGATGTGGAAGCTTTGAGACATGTGGGGCTTTGGGAAGAATTTGATTTGTATGTCAAAAGGTTAGGATGGGAAGAATGGGTCAAGCAGTAATTTTCTACTTATGAGCTAATGATATATGAATTCTTTAGTCTTTTTGAGTTAGATGCATATAAAGTTGTATTGAGCTTTAGGGTGGGGATGAAGACTCTGTGATGTCTATTTAGGAAATTAAAAGAGCACTTAAAATGCCAACATATTATAATCAATTTTTTGAATTTAATAAACATACTTTTTGGGGGACTATTATAAGGATAGATGAGAGGTTTAATCCTAGAGTAGCTAAGGCCTCTAAAATTATTTCACATGCATCGTTTGCTTGCTCATACTATATTTAGTAAAAGAGAAAGTGATAGGAATGTTAATAGCAATGAACTTGAATTCATATATGGTATGGTGCATGGCCTTAAGATTGAGCTTTCATATGTTACAATATGTAGACTAAGAGATATGGCTAAGTTTTCTAAGGGTGTAATTAGAATGGGGTATGTGGTGGTGACATTAGCTCAATATAAACACTTCGATGTTGTACATATGCCTTTTGAAAGGGATAAGAGTGACATGAAAATAGGCTTTATAATAATGCTTAACATAGGGTTAGTTGTGCATCAAGAGGATAGGTATGTTTTGGTTCCATATGAGAGAGGCATGCAACCATCCCCACCTTAAGAAGAAGCTCAAATGGAAGGAGTGCAAGGTGTTCCATTTCAACCACAACGAGGGGTAACCATGGAGGCTATTAGGGCATAACTTAATGGTATGGACTTAAGGATGACGTTTTTAGAGAATGTAGTTAGAGCAATCAACACTAATATGGCTAGAGAATGTAGTTGGAGTTATCTTCATGCTTACTTTGCTTCTAGAGGATTTGTTCCACCACCTTATAATTCTCCTCCACCTATTTTCTATGATGATCAAGAGGAAAGGAATAATCATGAAGGTGATGATGATGGCAAAGAGGGAGCTTGATTAAAACCTTATTATTAGTTATTTAGTTTTATGTTTTATGATTTATGTTTTATGTTTTATGTTTTTGGATTTTCGTTTTATGTTTGTTAAATTTCTTTAGGATATTTATATTTAATTTAATATAGGTATCTTTATGTGTTCATCAAAGCATTTTATTTTATTTTCTAGATTTCATGTTTATTTTGAGTGTTTTGTAGTACTTATCAATAGAAGGCAATCTTTACTCATTCAAATTATAACATTGAGGATAATGTTCTATTCAAGTGTAGGGGAGTATTTCTACCGTTCTCTTTTATTTCTTTTTATATTTTTCTTTATTTTTAGAATATAATTTGAAATTAAAAGTTCTAGGAATTTTAAGTTTCGATACATAACTCGTAAGTTGCTTAGATTTGTACTAGGATAATGCATAATTTAATTATGCTATAATACTTAAAACTTAATAAATGTTAACTCCAATCTTCCCCACCTTATGTGTTTTTTACATTCATCAATATTATAATTTGTGTATATTAAGTTGAGTTTTCTTTGTATAATCATAGCTTAACTTTGCTCTTGTATATTAAGATTTGAGGCTAAAATTGAGCGTTTGAGTTTAATTAAACTTAAAAAGTACATTTCCTTGGAAGAAGTGAAAGGTGTGTAACATACTACTTGATGAAAAATTTGTCTTAATCGAGTGATTTTAATTATTAAAATCACCTTTGACTTTTAAATTATGATGTGAACTAACCAATAAAGTGAGATAGAGTATAAAACACACTCACTAAGCTAAAATATTAATTATTAATGTATGATGGAGCGTAAAACGTACTCATCAATTGTATGAATAAATAAGGCACGTTAAATGTGATTTAATTGTGTTTTATCTACTCTAATTCTTGTGGTTTTGAGTAAATTAGTAGTTGGTCACCCATGCCAATACTCTATGCCTAAATTGACTCGAATATGAGTAAACTAAAGGTACTCAAATGACGTGTTATTAAAATTGAGTTATCTATGTTAACCTCTTTGAGTGCAAATGCCCTAAATTTGTGCATAAATAATTAGTTAGCATTCATTCTTTAGGATTACAGAGGTTTCTAACATTTAAAATTATTTGAATTTGCTTAGGATTCATTAGTTTTATTTTATGTGTCTTTTATTAAGTCCATTGTTCTATATTATCTTTTGCTTATTTTTAATTTTTGGTTTTGGTGTATAAGAGCTTTATTAAGCATGTATTTAATATGTTTAAATGTGGTTGTACTTTACTAAATTCTTTAATATGCATGAATTGGGATTTTAATGAAGTCTCTACTTGAGGACAAGTGAAAATCTAAGTGTGGGGGAGTTGATAAGTTCATATTTTGAGTTAGTTTTACTTATTATAGTGTGATTAATTGGTTAAAAATGGTTATAATATGTTAGTTTATAGTTTCAGGTAGTTAATATGCATATCATATAGAAAATAGGGTTTTACTTAGTATTTGTTATGTTTGCATAATTTACTTAGGATTAAGATTAGCTTAATTTTTAATTTTGTAATCGATATATGTTTATAAAGATTCTGGATGCATTTGATATATTTTTCTATGTTTCTTAGGGGTTTGAAGGCATAGTAATTGATTTGGAAGCAATTGAAGGTCGAATGGAACTTAATTCGGCAAGGAAAAGTCCAAAGGGAGTCGGCACGAGCATGCACATTGCTTGTATGACCATGAAAAGGACCTAAAAGATGGAAATTTAGAGTTAAAGCTGTGCACATTTCTTGCATGGCCGTGCATAGGTGATTGCGAGTGAGGAGAGTGCATAACGATAGAAATTAAATGTAGCATGCTTTAGTCTTTTAGGAATAACATTCTCTAAAAACCTCAGATTGAGGTGATTCAACATGATATAGAAAGCTAATTCAAAGGGCTAAAACTTTAATGAAGATATTTAAAGCTAGTTTTATCATCTTTAAAAGCTAAAAATTCATGTAATGCATCTAATGTGTAAAGCACTGGATATTAATCCTAATTCAACTAAGATTCAGCTTGTGAAGACCAAATCCAAATCCAATTCAATGAAGAATAAGTTATGCCTATATAAAGTTGTAGGTTGAGAGGCTATTAATATTCATTCATTCATTATTATTTCACTCTTCACATTCCAAAACATAAAAATTAGTGTATTCATCATTCATGTAAGGCATTGCTCGTGGCATTCACCATTCAAGGAGTTAAAAGGGGCAAGATTAAAGATCTCTTATTCTTTTTTTTATTTCTTTAAGTTTTTTGCAAGAATGTTCATGAGTTTTTTTTTGTAATCATGTCATTCTTAGACTAGATTTTTATTATATACTTGGATGGATCTAAGTCGCATAGGGATGTATTAAATCTTACTTTTTCTTTTAATCTTAGTTGATTTCTTGTATATGAATTTTATTTTTGTGCTTAATTATGTTCAACTATTAGTTGGGGTTAAAGTATATTGAGACTGAAAGGAGATGTATGCTTTATGCTTTATTGTTTATGTTGAATATTTGAATATATATTATGAGACTGAGAAGTGATTAATGCTTAGGACCTAAAATAAAATCTATTAATGTTGATTGAGTTAAGAGACCTTTTAATCATTAACATTGCATGATTCATCTCAGAACTTAAGTTTAATTAATGATTTGTTAGACTATGCTTAGCGGCGAGAATCTATAAGATATAACTAATAATTGAGTTAATTAAACAACCTTATAATTGCTTGAGAGAGAATTATAAGAATTTTAATTGATGAGTATCATATGCATAAAGTCAAACTTAGGTTAAAAGTGATTTGTTAATGAGTTAATATATGGACTAAGTGAAATGTGAAATTCTAGTGCATGCATTCATATATTGATTATTAATTACTTTATTGTGCATTACTTAAATTTATAGTTTTAGTAAATTAAGGTTTTAATTTGGCTTGGATTGAGTTTTCAAATTCCAAACTTAATTTTATTTTTTTAGATAAAAAATTAACTAAGTGAATTAGTACTCAACAACTAATTCTCGTGGGAATAATACTCTACTTATCACTATAATACTTGAGCAATCCATGAGCTTGTGAAACATCAATCATTCCTTTATCTCCTTGGGATTACTTCTATAGGTGGGCTTATTGGGTATTTGAACTCCCAGAATGAAGTTAATTTAATATTCAATCCCTCTAATTAGTGGCAAATCCCTAGGTATTTCTTCAAAAAAAAATAAGCAAATTCCTGCAATAGAACACGAATAACACTAGGCAAAAAGTTATCTAAATTAAGGTTAGTCATTAAAGCCTCTTTATATAATAATAAAAGCATGGGCTATTTTCCAAAGAATACAACCCTTATCTCACTTGTGGTGGCAAAAAAAATCTCTCTTTTATTTTTCACCAACTCTCTATTTTTCTCTTGCCTAATCACCGTACTCTTTTCTTTTGAACTCTCAACCTCACTCATAATTTTCTCTCCCTCGCTATCCTTGTTCTTATGCAACATCTTTAATTGATCCTCTAGGATTTGTTTAGGAGATAATGGAACTAAGGTCATCTTTTGGCCTCTCCATATGAATAAGTACCTATTTTGAATCCATCATGACTCACTTGCTTATCAAATTGCCAAGGTTGCGCCAAATAAATATGATCCTCTTGCATTGGCACTAAATCACAATCCACCTCATCATTGTAAATTCCTATAGTGAAAGTAACCTTGTATTGATGTATCACCTTGACTTCCTCGATATCATTTAACCATTGCAGTTTGTATGGTTTAGAGTTCTTGGTAGTTGCCAAACCTAACTTTTCAACTAACTCAGTACTAACCACATTCGTTCAACCCCCCTAGTAATGACCATATTGTAAATTCTAACTTTAACCAAGCACCTGGTATGAAAAATATTCTCACATTGCTCATCACCATCTCTAACCTTAAGTTACATATTAAGAGTTCATCTTATAACTAATGATTTTTCTTCTATTGCAGCTAACATATTTCCCCTTCATTATCATTATAATCCTTTAACTCTGTCATCTCATCTAAATCTCATCTCTACTCTCGTGAGCACTATCACACATCAAAATAGTTCTCTTATTAGAACTTTAAGAATTAATGTGCTTTTGACTTAAACATCTAAAACATTTAATGTCCTTTGTGCACTCTTGATTAATTATGGTTTTGCCTTTGTCTAAAGTTTTCTTAGGCTTGCTAGATTCAAGTTTTGCCTTAGGTTGAACCTTAACATCCTTTCTCCACCAATTTGATCTCCATGTAGTGCCATTATTGGAGTCGACATTGTTAGAAAGTTTTGAGTTGCTTCTCTACTAAAATAGTTGTATGTACCATCTTTTCAAGGTCAATTTAGTGTCATAACTCCATAATGTTATGGATTTCTCTATTAAGTCCATGTAAAAATCATGCCATAGTTGCCTCACGTTCTTTTTCAATATTAGCTGCAATCATATTCATCTCTATCTCTTTATGGTATTCCTCTATGCTTTTAGTTCCTTGCACTAAACTTTGTAAGTGATTATATAAATTGCGATAATAATGGAAAGAAATAAACCTTTTTCGTATGACTTGCTTAATATCCTCCTATGTTTGTATTGGCCTTAATAGGTTGCACCTTCTTGATATGAGCAATTAATCACACCAAATCACAACATAATTCGTGAATTCAATGGTTGCCAATTTTACCTTTTTTCCTTAAAATAATTATGGCAATCAAAGACTAGTTCAACCTTGTGTTCCTACTCTAAATAAGCATCCATATCATTCTTGCCTTGGAAGGAAGGTATTTTCATCTTAATGCTCCCTATATTTTGATCCACCATTGGTTCCTCTTCAACAATTCATCCTCTTCTAGCTTCCCTTAATGGTGCACTCTGGTATTAAATATTCCTAAATTATCACCAACATCTTCGTCAAAATTCATCTCCTATTGTTGGTGCTTTTAGTTACTTATGGACTTTCCCTTTTGGATATCTAATATTGTGGTATTTATCTTATTAACTTGATCTTTCAAGTTACCATATAACAGTTGTATCTTCTTCATTTTAGTGACTAAGGTGTTCATACTCGCTGCTATGCGCTCCAATTTTTTATCCTATGATCCTTGTGACATCTTTAAAGATTAAGATTAAACAATTCGTAGAAAAAGCTCATAATCATTCCCTTACATGTTTTAATTCCTCTCTCTCACCAAGTTACTCCACTCATGTTTAGCCTCTCTATTGATCTCACTAACACTAAACCTAATTTTATTCTCTATAGGTTCTTGATAGAACTATGATCTTCTCACTGAATCAAATTACCTATAAAGAACTTCCTCAATTTCTCAACATCACAACAATCAAAGAAATTAAATAAAACTCAAAGACTAATATGAGTCAATAAGAAAAATTAAAATTAAAAAGTCACTAATCAAATTAAAAGAAATTAATATAAGGTGTGATGAATAAATACTAGACTATAAGATGCATAAGAGAATAGATTAAGATGATAATTAAGTGTCCAATAAGACTTACTCAATTGGATGCACATAATAATAGTATTTTTTTGATACTTAAAATCTTCAAAATGAATATTTTCCTTAGTTTGAAGGTTGCAAATCAACTCGTGAAGTGCCACATTAGCATGTTTGATTCGGTTCCTCATCATTGGACCTCCAATTCCTTATAAAGGATCCTTTAGTTCTCTTTGTTGACCTTTATTCTTATCAGTAATGATATAGAAGTTCATAGTATAGCTAGTAGAGGAGTTAGGACTTCTTGTGCTGGTAAAGGTACAGGTAGAGGCTTAAAAATCAATGTTAGCAGAGAAGTTGGTGCATCTACAATAATAGAGAGACCTCTAGTATAACTTAAGATATTCACTATGACATAACAAGAGACTACATCATATCATGATGTCATCTCTTGTAGGATAACTATATTTGGTGAGAATGCATATGCTTTGATTTATCTGGGTGCATCTCATTCATTTATTACATTATCATTTACACCATGTATTAAATAGGAAAAAAGTGTAATGGACTAAGGTTTAGTAGCAGATATGCCAGTGGGTGAATTAGTGGCTTGTAGGGATATTTATCGGGGTTGTGAGATAGAGTTAGGGGGTCAGAAATTAAAAGTAGATTTGATGTCATTGCCATTACAGATGTTTGATGTGATTCTTATCATGGATGTACTATCCAAATATCAAGCATAATTGATATTGCAAGAAGAAAGTACAGTTACAAATGCCTACTAGTGGTAAAATTATGTTCAGAGGTATGACATTATCATTTCAGCACTCACAGCTAGAAGAATGATGACAAAAGAGTATGAAGCATTTTAAGCATATGTCATTGACACAGAAAAAGAGGGATTGAAACTTGATAGTGTTCATGTGATAAATGAGTTATTAATGCATTTTTAGAGGAACTTATAAGTTTGTCACTTGATAGAGAGATTAAGTTTAGTATTGACTTGTAGCTAGGGATAACTCATATATCTCAAGCTCTACATAGAATGACTCCAGCAAAATTAAAAAAATTAAAGGTACAATTGCATGAATTACTTGATAAAGGCTATATTAGACCCAATGTATCATCTTAGGGCACACTAATTTTATTTGTGAAGAAGAATGATGGTACTATGAGATTGTGCATTGATAAAAGACAGTTAAATAAGATGACCATATGCAATAAGTGCCTATTACCATAAATTGATGAGTTGTTTGATCAGTTGCAAGGAATCAGGGCATTTTCTAAACTTAACTTAAGATTCGGGTATACTAATTGAAGATTAAGGAAGTAGAGGTGCCTAAAACAATGTTTAAAACTCGATATATTAACTTAAGATTCGGGTATACTAATTGAAGATTAAGGAAGTAGAGGTGCCTAAAACAATGTTTAAAACTCGATATAGGCATTATACGTGACACCCCTCCCATCGATAGCCTTAATAATTTTGGACATCACTGAGTCCACTATAAGGTATATCCATGAAGTAAGGCATCCCTTCTTAATACTATTCTTATCCAAAATTAAACAATCATGTAATAAATCTTAATCAATGAAACATATACAATTATTCAATCCATGTGCTAGAAGTCCACCAAGTAATAATAATAGTCAACATCCACCAAATAAAATGGAGAGAATGGCAAGTAACGACTTAGCAACTATTTTTTAATATATATACATTATATTTACTCAAAAACACATAGGTTAAAATATAGGATACAATTCAAATATGTACATAATTAAACACCAAAATAATGGAATTGTACCCTACTTGTCCAATGTAACTTTACATGCAATAGTCAGATGCATACATAAGAGAGTTGTAAGTCCAAACCTACAAAAAGATGTCATTTAGTTACTTCAGCCTCACTCAGTCAAAATCAGGGACACCTAAACATCATGGGTGGTCTCTAAAAACACTAAGACTACCGTACAAACATGCTCATTATAGAGTTCTCTAGCTGTGTAGGTGCGGAATGGTACAGTTGTCGGCAACACCTACACCTATCACTTTAACTCGGTGGTAGGATCATGTCCCATCGTATACTTAGTCATAGTCTCTACCTCCCTAACTTCTTGGCTTATAATTATCTAGTCACACGATATGCTAAACTATAAATAAATATTAATAAAAAGCTATACAATCAACCTAAAAAAGACAAATAGTGAGGTATGAGTATTTTCTAAAAAAAAAATACTCATTGAGTGAATAGAATAGCAAGAATTTGGTTTAGGGTATAAGTAATAATATCAACAACATCAGAAAAAGGAAAAAATCTATAATTAAAAGTTTAAATATTCATAGATATGAAAATTTGTTAGTAATCTGGAACATTAAATAATAATTCAATTTTTATTTATCTTAATTGCCATTACATTTGTTCCCAACTTTTAACTTTAAATTATTAACCAACAATGTTATTTTAATCATAGAGATAATTGCTTGAGATTGTATCAATATAATCAAATGATTTCATTTAGCATAAAATCAATATCCATAAATAAGTATACATTTTTAATTGAAACATATTAAATAATCAATAGTTTAATGAGCATATATTCACATATATAGGTGAATGTTGATGTGATGGGTACCATTCAACACATCGAATGTCTAACAAGTATGTATACATACAACTTATCACTCGGATTTATCCTAAAAGTATAATGAATTTCAAGCGTTGTTTCAAAGACAATTATAAATAATATGGCCATTTTAGAACAATCAACCTCCATCAATTCATTCAGTTTGCCATGCATCAGACACGGTCTTATATCCAATTATAAAAAGTGAAATGCAGTGTTCCAGATCTTACAGTTCAATAGACCCAGCCACGTTCCAGACATGATCTTAATACCTTTATAGGCACATATTCTTGTGCTTGTATTTGTTTCACAAATTCTCAGTATTATTTCTTACTAATGTTTCCATCAGTTCCCCCTAAAGAACTTTAAATTAATTCAATATATATATATATATATATATATATAATTAACTTGTCTAGTTTTTCATTGAACTTCATATTTCTTTTTGAAGCACTACAGAGGTTGTTCTCTTCTGTTATTATTGTTAATATTATTTTTTATTATTTTATTTATTACTTTTTTTTTTCAAAATCTTAAAAATAATTATTGAGTACAAGATTATTAATTTTACATAAACCTCAAGTTGTTGTTTGCATATATATATCTTCTCATGTTACAACTAAAAGAATAATTAGATTAATTTGCTAGGAATCTAAACTTAAGGAAGGGTATTTTAAAACTTATATTTGGATTTTAAGGTATTACGTACAGTTATGCGATGAGTTGGTTAGTTCCAAAAAAAGTTTAAACCTTAATAAAGTTATCTGAGTTGTATTGCATTCAAATTGGTTTTATAAAGCATATTTACCTTAAATATATTTTGATCCATATATGGCCCAGATTCACATGATTTTAATAAATATTAGTTTGGAATTTTTACAAAAACAAAATAAATAAAAAATACAGTTGATTTTTTTTTTCAAAAATAGGATGTTTGTGCAAAAGAATTTCAAAAATATGATGTTCTCTAAATACAATAGGAGACAAATACAAATCTCAAATAAAAAATCCAAATGTAAAACAACTACCAATTATCTACCTTATCCATACCACTACTAGTAAATCTAATCACGCATAATCTCTAATATCTCTGAAGAAACCAAATACAAGATAATCTCTAATATATATATTTCACTTTTAAAAATAAAACAATTATAAATAGAATTATAAAAAACAACTCGAAATAAATAAAAAAAAATAGGCAAATAACCTCAAAACAACATTCAGTAACTAAAAAATAATAAATAACGTCAAATCAACCATACACAACTTCAAAACAACCATTCAACAACAAGAAAATAACCTAAAAATAACCAATTTGAATAGCTCTATTTTACAAAGTATAAAACAAATAACATCAAAACAACCCTTTCACAACCGTAAAATACCCTCAAAACAATCTGAAAACAACATTTAGCAACTAAAAAATAAGAAAAAATATCAAAACAACCATTCAACAACCACAAAATAATCTCAAAACAACTTAAAAACAACATTCAGCAAATATTCGAAGGAAAAATAGAGTTATAAGAAAATAATTCAAAATAACAAAAAAATACCATAAAACAACCTGAAAATAACCTAAGAACAACATGACAAAAATGCAAAAACAATCCAGGAACAACCAATTCGAATAGCTCAGTTTGTCTATGTTTTACAAAGTATAAACAAAACACCATATTGTAGGTTTCATTGAATATATTTAGCAAAAAAAATCTTATATTTCACTTTTAAAATTTTTAACTCACTCATTTAATCAAATTTTTTTAATATTTAAAGAAATAAAATAATTAAAAATAGAATAATAAAAAGGATAATTCAAAACAACCAAAAAAATAATCTAAAAGCAACCTCAGAATAATTTGAAAACAACCTAAGAAAAGCAACCAAAACAACCTTAGAACAACCAAAAAAATATCATAATACACACCCACTAAATCAATGAGAAACCATGAATTGGCAAAAATCTATCAATATACATAACACCATAAAAACAAATCTAAAAATAAAATAAGAAAAAGGTAGAATACAAGAATCACTTAAGTGTCAATAACAAAAAATTTTGATTCATCAAATTAATAATAATTTATGAATTGACAAAAATTTATCAATACCCATAGTATAAAAAATACAAATCTAAAAATAAAATCAGAAAAAGAAGAAAAAGAAGAAGAAGATGATGATGAAAAAAAGAATAAGAAAAAGAAGAAAAAACATCTAGTTTGAGTTTTTTTTTCTTTTACTATAAATCCATTGTTAGTGGGATTAATTATGTAAATCTTATTATAGTTAGTGATGGGTTTGGGAGAAAGATGAAGAAATTGGTGGATTTTGAGAGAAATCATAAAGAAAATAAGAAAAGAAAAAGAAGACCGTATAAATGAAAAGAAAAATAGGAAACACCATAAAACTAAAACACTCGTAGATTATAAGTGAAAAAAACCACTGTATTTTTGAAATATTTTATTTGACTTAATTTATTTTTGATATTTTACTTATTAATTTCTGTTTTTAATTCACCATCTACCTCCTTTTCCCAATGTATATAAATATGCATATATATTCCATACAGTACCCAACCCACGACAGCAACCTTTGCACCTACTGGAAGACTACTTCCCTGCAACACTTGCCTTCTTTATATTATATTCTCATTGTCTAATGTCTCTTATTCAGTTGGTTGTATACTATAAATCTTGTGGAATTAAAAACATTCATGAATGGTTCTTTAAAGAAGGAACATAGAAAATTGCAAATTTGAAAAGTAGAGTTGTTTGTTTCTGTTTTTTTCACAAATATCATTCTATTTAATATTTTATCATAATACAGCAAAATTAACTAAATTTCAATGCTTCTCATCAAGAACACACACTTCAGATGGTCGATTATGATTAAAAAGAAATAAGATGACAAAAGTTGTAAAGTTCTATTTCATAAAGAGTTCAAGTTTCAAACAAGTAAAGAGTATTCCAAAGGAGATCTAAATAAAATTGAAAATAAGAAGAACAAGGAGAATCACTATCTAAACCTCTAAATTTCAACAAACAAGGGATATATCACAGACAAATTTCAGCATACAAGGGATAAATCACAAATAAATTTTAAAGTATAAATTTCTCGTATGTGATCAGAACAAATAATAATCAAGCAATAAGATTTCAGGTTCACCAAAAACTAGGTTTAACCAAATATAATAAAAAGCTCTTCAAGGCAAGCTTAGGATAAAAATTAAAAAGAAAAGGTGGGAGTGTTCACTTGCCTTTAAAATCTAAATTTTTTCTTTTCCCTTCATTGCTTCTTTTCAAACATTACTCATTGCTTCTTACCATTTCCTAGCATTAGTTTATAATTGTTAATTAAATGTCACTCAAAGGCTAAATCCTTTTACAGGCATGCCTATTGTTGGAATTTGGATTTGGGTCACCCATGACGGGTTAACCTGATCCAATTTATTAAATACAATAAAAGGGAGAGACAACTGCCAATAGATATTTACTCCAAAATTACAGGAGAAGTTGCTCCTGTAATACGTTATATAAAATAGCGTAAACATCTAGAAGGATATATAGAATATATATAAAAAAATATAGAAGAGGAGAAGAGATAATTTCTATACAAAATTCTCCCTATATCAATAGATTAAACTAGAATAAATAGGATTGTGATATTAAAATATTTTTCCATTATGATTAACACTTGATCTAGTGTTAAGAGATTGATCAACTTGTGGAATCATCAAGAGGTAAGTGATCAGAACTTATTTCTGTTATTAATTTTGCATTTTATTACATTGTTATCAGAGTATTGTTGATGATTCCCAAGATAATTTATTGATTAAATTCGTTTTGAGTTTTTAATTAGTTGATTTTGCATTTCTGAAATATGGTTAGGATAGCAATTTCGTACCCATTTTTGGACTTGCATACTGTGTTTTATGCCATGAATTTTTATATGTATTTAAAGTACGTAATGCAAGCTTTAAAATAATATATAGAACATTAAATTTGGTTAAGTGTGGAGTGAGATATGGTTCATCAAAATTGCTTACTTGCAAAATCGAATTCTGGAATTTTTCAGACTTAAAAAAATTCTAAGGTAGAAGATGACCCTTTAATCACTTCCCGGAATAAGAGTTTGAATTTTAAAAACTAGTTAGAGGTCTCTCACTTAAATTCTTATTGCACCATTGAACTCAGAACAATCAATATAGGGGGGTTAGAAAAAATTTAAAAGTTGAAATCTTTCTCTACGGTGGCATGTGGCATGCACGCGCCACGCCCGCGAGTTTAAAACGACGTAGTTTTAAATAAAGCTACATAGTTTTGGTTATCTAGACTATAATATATGTCTATAACTCTACACACACACACAATAAAATAATAACTATAATAATATTATCAATAAGATTATTTTACTTAATAACAATAAGAATTAATAAGTTATTCAATATAATAAAATTATATTATATTTTAATTAATAAAAATGACCTATCCTCTCTTATTTTTGTTAGTAAGGTCATTACTTACTTTAATTAAACTATATAAAATGATGTAGTTTTGGTTATCTAAATTATAATATAAGACTATAATAATTAATAAGTTATTCAATATAATAAGATTATATCATATTCAATATAATAAGATTAGATCATACTTTAATTAATAAAAATAATATACCTTCTCTTGTTTTGTTGTAAGGTTATTACTAACTTTTTTTTTAAAAAAAAAGACATAGTTTTTGGGTAAAATGACGTAGTTTTAGTTATCTAGACTATATATATATATATATATATATATATATATACACACACAACAAAAATAATAACTATAATAATATTATTTAGCTCATTAATTTTAAATTATATTAATAAGATTATATTTCTTAATAAGAATAACAATTAATAAGTTATTAAATATAATAAGATTCTATTATATTTTAATTAATAAAAATGACCTACTTTCTCTTGTTTTTATTTGTAAGGTCACTATTTACGTTAATTAAAATGACATAGTCTTGGACAAAATGACGTATTTTTGGATAAAACTATATTATTTTGGTTACCTATAACATATGTGTGTGTATATATATATATATAAAAGTTACTTACTAAAAATAATAATTAATAAATTATTAAATATAGTAATAATAATAATAATAATAATAATAATAATAATAATAATAATAATAATAATAATAATAATAATAATAATAATAATAATATATTTTAATTAATAAATTATAAAATTTGAATTAATAAATTTTAATATCACATAATATTAATTTTCTTATTTTTATATTTTAAAATTAAATTGAAATATAATTGGCATTTCACATTTTTACTTGTTGTTGATAATAATAATAATAATTTTCTTATTTTTCATATATTAAGTTTAAATTGTGGTGTAATGGACATTTCATATTTTTATTTGTTAATTGAATTATTTAAAACTATACAATGTGAATTTTCTTATTTTCATATTTTAAATTTAAATTGTTATATAATAGACATTTCAAATTTTTATTTGTCAATTGAATAATAATAATAATAATAATAATAATAATAATAATAATAATAATAATAATAATAATAATAATAATAATAATGAAATTAATAACAATGTTCTATTGATAATTTATTTATTATATTTTAAACACAAAACATATTAATTTTTATCATCTATTATTATACATATGTTGCTTAATATATATTTTTTGATAATATAATGAAAACTATAAAATTATTCGGTTCTTGGTTAGGTATGGTTTTCAGTACGGTTCCGGTTTGATTTTTCATAAATATCCAGTACTGTAACAACCCTACTACCATCAACTCCATTAGTATATATAACTAAAGAGTTAATGATAATAATGGTATCATTGCTAGAACCGGAAAGGATCTCTTTCACTTAATAAAATTTTAAACTTTCTTAATACTCAATTACAAAAGGTTCTATATTGATAACCTTTTATGATCAATTCATAAAATTTATACAATTCAAAGTAATATAACTGCAAAATAAGTATATGTTGGTGGATATTTCTTAAATATCATATCCTTGCCTAGGTCAAATCACAATCACAATAATGACATTTTCTGTCATAAATACTCCGAATATAAACAGATGGCACGAAACATTTCTAACATAAATAATATCTTATAAAATAATAATAACATCAGTAGTACTACATAACCATCATCGAGATAAAAATATATACATCATATGTTCAAAGGTGAAAGCACCAAATGCCAATAAAAATATAACCTAATACATAGGTATTCATGAGCATAGCATCTCTCTCTCTCTCTCTCTCTCGTAGCCGGGACTCTGGCCAACCTACTCAACGCTAGGCTCAAAAATACATCAATAATGGTATAAGGGGTGTATAAAGGCCTTTAGCAAAAAGCCCAAAAAGCCAAAATATGTAGATATCTACTCCGCATCACACCCAGGAGAGGGTGATCTGAACGTCAGCGGAGGTGGCATAGAAGACGCGGAAGGTCGTACATATACCATCCAAAACTCCTCTCGGATGGTAGACAGGCGAACCTCCACCCATATAGGCTGAACCATAATCCTGAACACTAACTCGACTTCGGTATCGTAATGCACTATATACCGTACAAGCATCTCGGCCTTCATAATCTCGTACACCATCATGGCCCAGTAAACTGCCATTTCTTCCAGAATTAATAACTACTCTTGTAGCACCCTCCAAGTACTACATACAAGTGTCCATACAAAAAAAAAAACATACACGTGGCATATGAAAACTTTGTTTTTTCTTAATTAACCCTCGTAAAATATATATAATACAAAAACTCTTGATAAATATACATTTTACTTTTTACGTACATATATAATTTGATATCAAAGTAGATACATAGTTTAAGTACAAAATGTTTGAATAAAATGATGATTATATTCATGAAGATGGAAATGTTGATACCAAGCCTGCCTTTGACCTGCCAAAGCTCACAAAATGATGCACTTCAAGCTTTATAATCAATCAAAGCCTGAAAGC